>JAUNZO010002566.1:0-13806 GCA_031894775.1 Chloris gayana
AGGGGCTGTTCATTTCATAGGGTTAAAGAGGCTAAAGGGGCTAAAAGACTAAGGCCTCCTTTGGAATGCAGGATTTTAAAAACATAGGAATAGGAAAAACGCAGGATTGGAGATGGCTATCAATTGTGATCCTACAGGAAATAAAAACGCAGGAACGCTTCCTACAGAGCCTTTGGATACAGCGCAGGAAAAACACAGGAATTAGAGGAGAGAGAGTGACTCAAAGGAATTTTACATGAGGTCCAACCTCATGTTAGAAATCCTCCAAAATTTACATGGAGGAAGCTATCCTATAAGAATTTCATAGGAATTTTGAGGTCCAAATCCTATGTTCCAAAGGGTTCTATAGGAATTTTTCCTGTAGGATTCAATTCCTATAAAATTCCTTTGTTTTTCCTTTATTCCAAAGGAGGCCTAAAGTTTAGCCTTAAGGAAACGAACATGTGAGCTAAAAGAGGCTAAAGTTTAGCCTTTGAGGCTAAAAGTTAGGACAAAAGAAGGACTAAATTTTAGCCCCAAAAGCGATATTAAACTTTTACCTTAAAACTTTAGCATGTTACAGGAAACGAACATCCTCGTAACTGAAAAAAGAAGTATGTGTGACATGTGAAGTTTGGTATTGAAGATTAAAAATAACAAGAAACTATTGTGTTTCCTAAATTTAGATATTGATGGTGGTCTCCTATCAGTGACAACACTAGGGTGTTTTGAGCGGTAGTATTACGTTACACCTCTGTTCTTGACGTTCCGACAAGGCATTCTAGTTTGTTTTCAGTTCATTTTTCCGATCTGAAACGTTAAGAATAGGAGAACGGAGGGGAGTACATATGTTAGAGCATTTTGTGTTGCTAGTGTTGCCTAACATGGTATGGATTGTAAATGTTCATGTCAATGATGCCACGGAGGTCAATGTTACTTCGCTAGCAAACAATCCCTATAATCGATATTAGCTTAACAAACCTTCTTTGACTTATTTTGCTCCATTGATCCTTTTCGCTGCCTTTTCTCCTTTTGTTTTTTAACGGATGTGACATGTTTAAATGATAAAGCCTTTTTTATGAACTTTCCTCTCCATAGCTCCTTATGTATGAATTTTACCAAAGAATTCTGATAGAACATGACTATGTCTTGGTGTAGTTTGATCTAGACTTCAATTGGTCGCGTCCGTCCTGTCCAGTTGAACTATTGGGCCTTTGTTTAGAAAAATTCCGACCTTGTTTCTATGAACCATATTTGCTTGGAGTTTACCTAGTCGTATGATCCGTCTAGGGTGTAGAGGCTGGGTTTCCACCCATTATATTTTTTTAAAAAAATCGTATGATCCGAGCATCCGGCATCATGTGCTATGGTTATGGTAATAGATTTGGATGAGCACTGTCACATCAAAGAGAATTTTACTATTTATAAATATTTCCATCAATTTAATGACAAAACCCTATTAACAGATTGGTGTTAATTTTTGAGATGAATCTAATGAGCTTAATTAATCTATGTTTTGCTAAAATGATGCTACATTAACCGTCTTCTAATTACAACGTAATTAACCTTATTAGATTCGTCTCGTGAATAAGTCTAAGGGTCTGTAATTTATTTTATAATTAAATTTTATTTAATACTCTTAAATAGTAAGATTCTTTTTTGATAGTTTAGACCCACGAAACAAACACACCTCCACAAGTACGATCTGAACTGTCCCCAGGACAGTACCAGCCATGCACCACGGTTATGCTGGACAGAGCAGAATGTAAACTTGGGAAACAAGATCATAAAAAAAGCAGCGGAAATTCCCTACGTCTCCGACAATAAAATGCTCTGTAGAAAACACAAAAAACAGATGGATGGATCGGTCAAACAACGGCGATTTGCGTACAAGATAATTAATAAACGTTGCGATGCCAGATGTGGCCGAATCACATTCTCCACTCACTCACCACTCGTACAATTTACAATAGCACGCATGATTTATTTTTGCAAACCTCGGTTAATTTGGAAAACAAAGCAGATGGTACCCCAACTCCCCCAAACGCATCTTTTTACTAGTCCTGCTTGACGGCGGCGTCACTGGCCTCCTTTGCGGGGATCTCGTGCACTACTCGGACGGGCTTGAGCACGCCCTCATCCTCCGGCTGCCCCGCCGACGACCGCACCTCCACCGTCTGCACCGTCTTCGTCACCGTCCCGGCGTCGCCGTTCGTCGACTGCTTCTTCTCCCCTCCCTGGCAGCGTCCTCCTACAAGCATCCAGAGGAGGAATCAGCCAATCACAGAGATCAAAAGGTCGACGACACGATCGACGGAGCAGGATGCTTACCTGCTTGGTGGTGTTAGGGGTCGACGACATGGCTTCTTCTTGCAGCTGCTGCGAGGGAAATGGTTAGTGAGGAGAAGGATTAATTGATCACCTTTCGATGGTGCCGTCGCTCGCTAGCGTTTTGTTGTGGCTGCGGAAGCTACGGGAAGGGGGTGAGGTGGCGGACAAGTGCCAGCTGCCCACAGGACCGCGTAATGCACGGCCGATGGGACGAGCACGCATGTACTTGGACACAATTTTTTATCCTAGCCCATTTCTCGCAGCAGTGCGGCATGGCTAGCGCCCGCGCCCATCCATGATCATTCATTTGTCTCTGTTTATCTATCTGCGATAATTCCTTCTTTTTTTATGTATATAATAATCACTGCTACTGACCGCAAGCATGATCACCAACTATTACTATATCTTATTAGTGAGTCTAACTTTAACTCAGCTAATAGTCAGCTATAACCTATTAACTAGGTTCACTAAAGTATTTCCCATTAACTAGAGGTTCCAAGTAACCCAACCAAAAGTTTGTTGGCTAGTAATTAATTAGGTACTCCCAACTATTAGCTAAAGGTTACAAACAGCCCAACTAAAAATTAGCTACCTAGTAATAAGAAGATATTACCTATCAGTCAGATAACTATCATCCTTATTGTTTCAAGCACCTGTGCTTCCTGCCAGGGACGATGGTTTTGCCGAAGCTCTGACACCTCGAGATATATTTCGACGAGTGGGAGTGGGGCGGGGCTCCGCCGGCTGGCATGGATAACCTCCTTGGACTCCGATCTTTGGAAGTGTTCATGTGTTTCTGTCGCAGTGAAGGTGGACATTCTTCGGCGTACAGAAGAGCAAACGGACAGCCGAGCTGGGTGTGTGTTTGTGGACGCTACACAAATGCACCCTAAGGGCACGTACAACGGCGTCTACACGCCTTCTCTCGCTGGCTGTTTTGCAAAAACTCCCTGTCTCGACCGAACGGACGAGCCCGCGTCGTCTCGCGAGACGACCGTCTCGTCCCATGCTCCAAGATGCAACCGACGAAGCTAGCAGCGTTGTACATCGCGTCTCTCCCTACCGACGGCGGAGCGGATCCCGTCCGGATGGCGTGCACTCACGGGAGTTTGGCGAGCTCGTTCCCGCTCTCTCTCGCCCTCCTGCGTCCTTCTCCCGCTCTCCTACCCTCCCCCAAATACCTTCCTAGATAGAGCCCGCGTAGCCCTCTTCCCTCGTCCTTCTCCTGCGAGATCTGCTGCGGCCCGCGCGCCGCCACACTAGCCGAGCTCGCGCACCGCCCTTTTCCCTGGCCCTCCTCCCGCGAGATGTCGACGGCGGCCAGGTAAACTAAGAATGCGGGAGCAGCGGCCCAAGCTCGAACTCTAGGTTCCGGCGGCGGCCCCAACTCGACGGCGACAACTATCGGCCGTGGGAGTGGTGCTGTGCCTCCCTGTTCTCTCAGCAGTGGTGGCGGCCTGCCATTTGCGTCGCCTCATCCTCTCGGCCGTGGGGCCAGCCCGTCCTCTGTGCCGCCTGGACGGATGGATTACCGTTGTCTCCCCAGCCCATTCCCTTCTTCGCCGGATGGATTCCCATTCTCTTCTTCACCGTGCAGAGGCGACTTCGGCAGTTCTTTCACTGAAAATGTGAATTCTTCTCCTGTATCTGGCTGGTAATCCCTGACACTCTTCTCTTGAATGTTTTTTTCCTATGTTCTGCTGAATGTGGACAGATTGCTATAAGTTGTGCACTGCTATCATAAAATTGGTTATTGATCAGTTCATGAGTGTTATCTTGCTGTAGAAGGGAGCTGTTATGATTTATTAAGCAGTGTGTTTCAGAACATAGCTATATTTTCAGGTGTGTTATAGAACAGAGCTATGTTACTATCCTGTTATAGTGTATTTAAGCAGTGTGTTTCAGTTCACTTGAGGCAAATGTTACTACCCTGTTATAGTTCATATAAATGGTACTACTGAAATAGTGCTGAAATGGTGTTTCAGAACATAGCTATGTTTTAGTGAAGCTTGAACTGAAATGGTGCTTGCTGAAAATGGGTGCTTGCTGAAACTGAAATGGTTCTATTTTTTTTTGTTATGTATTTTTACTATGCCTCTGAGTACTTGTCTATGATTTCTTGTAGGGATAAAGATGTACGTCCAGATGGTGGTTTCATGAGCTATTTTACAAATCAGTCACACAACTCACATTTGGTTGGTTCAGCAATGCATAACAGCTCGTTATCTAGTACAGTGTGTGAAAACTATGATTCTAGTTCACCACCCTCAGTGGAATGCTTGAATGGCAATAGCAATACTAGGACCGAGAAGAGGATCATGTGGACCGTGGAAGAGGATGTTAGGTTGATGAGTGCTTGGATAGAACTTTCAACAAACTCTTTTTGTGGAACAGGACTAGTATCCAATATTGGGGTGATGTTGTTGAATCATACAACAAGACTACCCCACCACTTCGAAGAAGAAATCTGAAGCAATGCAAGGATAGATGGAACAAGATTAACAGGATGACTGACCTATTCGAGTGTGCTTATGTTAAGGCTCGCAGAATATTTACAAGTGGATATTAAGATCAAATGTGGATTGATGCAGCACATAAGTTCTATGTGGATGACAACAAAGATGCCAATCTAGGTCCATATGTTCTGATGGAGGTTTGGAAGATGTGTCGAGATGTGCCAAAGTGGAAAACATACAATGAAGAGCTGAAGAATGCACGCAAAAGGAAATCATTTCATCTTGAAGGGGACTCACAAGAAGGTGATGCAACTCCTGATGAAATGCCTAAAGGCCCAATGGGTCAGAAGGCAGCTAAAAATGCTGCTCTAGCTGCTCAAGGGAAGAGTAAAGAAGCTGGTGATGAATCCAGCAACTCAAAGGAGTCTGCAATTGACCTAGACAAATTTTATAAGTTCAGCAAATTTCAAGAAGAGAAGCGATTGAAAATATTGGAAGTGCAACAAAAGCTTTCGTCTGAGAAGCTTGAAGCCTCCAAAATTGCACACCTGACAGCACAAGAGAACAAGGAAGTGAAGAAGCTAGAGAGAATCCAAGATGATGGAGGTTTACTTAAACATCAGCTCACAAGATACAAGTTCAATGTCAGATGTGGAAAAGGCCGAGCGAGTTGCTGTTATGAAGTGCCTTAGGCAACAGTTGTTCCCTGCCAACTGAATGAGTAGGTGCCGCTATGTGTTCTATTTTTATTTTGCTAGTCAAATTTCTATGTTGACTTCTTAAAAAGTCTCCTATGTTGACTTCTGAATTTTATCTAGTCTCATGCATTTTCTGAAATTTCCTACCACTGAATGAACAAGTTTGTGAAAAGCTTCTGAATGGCAATAGCTTGTGATTGTGAAAAGCTTGTGAATGTGAAAAATTCTCTGGTTTTTTTTTTTTGCATATGAATGTGAACAGGATGTGAAAAGCTGGTGAATGTGAACATGATGTGAACAGGGTGCCTTTTTTGTTGGATGTGAACAGGGTGCGTTTTTGTTGGATGTGAACAGTTTGGTATTCCACAATTATTTCTAGGATGTGAATAGTTAGCTAGTGCTTAATTATTTACAGAAATTGAATAGTCATGTGCGCCACTATAAAAAGTGCCCTTTGCATCATCATTCTGTACATTCCTCCCTTCACCACTCCTCTATTATCTGAATATGGAGCCGCATGAAGAAGATGACTTTGATCCTATGGAAGTATTCACCGTGGAGGATATGCTGGCAGAGGATTAGTTGCTTGATCAAATAGTAGAGGATGAATTGTTGGCTGACAAGGATGGAGAGGCAGTACGGATCATCACCATCCTCGACAGAGTGGACCAAGGAGGTACATACCAAGGAATAGAGAAGCTGCTCATGATGATTTTGTTGCTAATTACTTTTCCGTGAATCCTATTTACACTGAACAAATGTTTCGTAGGAGATCCAGGATGAACAAGCCGTTGTTCCTGCATATCGTGCATGAACTAGTGAGTGGTCTCCTTATTTCACCCAAAGAGTTGATACTACTGGTAGGAATAGTCTTTCACCGCTTCAAAAGTGTGACATCCCATGTCACGATTAGGTGCTAATGACCTAGTTACAACCCTAATCACCCATTAGATGAAACCCTAACGCTAGTCACCCAAAAGAAATTAAGAAAAAGAAAAAGGGGAAAAACAAAAATAAAAAAGCAAACCCTAGGGCTAAACCCTAACCCTAAGAAAAATTCAAAAATTACAACACCACTACCCTCATATTTTTGCACCATCATATTGTACATGCAAAATCAAGATTTTACAGCATTTTTACAAAAAAAATTTGGATCAAATTTTAAAAGCTCAAAAACTCAAATTTAAATTCAAAACAGCACTGTTTATGAATTTTGTATGAATTTTTCTATACAAAATTAGAACTTCGCCCCAAAACCAAAAGTGTAGAGCACATCTTGCTGGTTCACCCGAATTTTTGGTTTAATTTTTGGAGCACCGGAAGTGTCGTTTTTGTTCAAAATTCAGAAGGTCAGATTTCAAATTTCAAAAATCAAATCTTGGAGCTTTGCCCGCCGGGCAATGGCGGCGAAGCCGCCGGTCCGCCGCCCGTGCCTGCGCCCCGCACGCGCCCTGCCCCGTCCCATCCGCCACGCCACCCTGGCCAACCCCCAAGTCCCCAACCACCTCGTACCCGCCGGTCAACGGTAGGGCGCCGGACTTCAATGGGCAGCACCTCCCCACCCGACCACCCTCTACCGCCGTCCTTCCCTCCAATTAGAAAGTAGCACGAAAGCCAAGCCCCCATCGCCCTCTCTCGCCACAAGTTTGTGCCCCAGCTCCCTCTACATCTCTCCGCACCGCCGCCC
Organism: Chloris gayana; assembly: GCA_031894775.1. Classification (NCBI taxonomy): domain Eukaryota; kingdom Viridiplantae; phylum Streptophyta; class Magnoliopsida; order Poales; family Poaceae; genus Chloris; species Chloris gayana. Next base: position 7,152 of record JAUNZO010002566.1, read on the forward strand.
TGCCCTCTCTCCACCTGCAGCTCGCGCACGAACGGAAATCCGAGCTGCCACCTCGCCATGTCCGTCCCGAGCGCCGCCGCGTCGCACGCCGTCTAGAAAGGTCGGACCCCTCTCCCTTGCGGCACCCCTCCCTCGGAGGGGTATCGTGCATCTCGTACCAATCCCTGGATCGGTAGTTGGTACGCACAACGGATAGTCTCAAATCCATACGAGTACTAAATATGAGCAAGTACGTAGACTTACCACGCAGGGTTAAGTGACGTTCCGAGTAGGTAGTGGAAAGGGGCATCGATTGATCACTTCAATCATCCACGGGCAACTTGAGCATACGACGAAACTTAATCGTCCCTATCTCTTCGGAAGTTTGTCCACTAAAAACCACAATAAACAAACCATGAGTACATAAGGTACTCAACAAACTCCAACACTAAGCAAAGGGTATAATTATGCATGACGGTTGTAGCAAGGATATAGGCAAGGGTTTGATAGTGGCGCGAGCAGCTAAGCTAATGCGGGTCTTACTAAGAACAGATATCAAGGAAAGAGGGACCTATCAATATTTTAGTTGGTAGGCCCTGGAGAGAGTATAAATCATTCTCGCCGGTTCCTGGAGTTTTAACGATGATGGATCTCCAACATCCACACCAAACACCTTTCCAAAAACTCACGGACACAAGGCTGCCCACTCACACATCAAGGGTTTAATATTTGTGACTAATCAACAAGAGCTCAAGATTTGGCGTGTCAATATACCGTGACAACGGACATCCGGATAGTTTTATACACTCTGCGAGAGGTTGGTACACTTTACCCACAAGCTATATGTTCTTAGCTACGGAACACATAACGCTGCCACCGCAACTAGGCACGCCCACAAGTCCACGCCGAATGCCAAGGGATCCAACGCGTATGACACAAGCATACCGTCCACCATATATGTGACAAGTACTGGCCTTCACCAAATAAACGATCCCTGGACCTCTCGTCATCTACTACACCCGGTGGAACTTCTTGCTACGTAACCCGAGGTTTGGTGCACGATCCCGCCCATAACAGGTTCCGTGGTTGTACACTAAATCGCCAATTTGGGGTCTAAAGAACCGGTCCTTATTTGACAGGGTAAACACACGTCCATCGTAAATGGACAACACCTAAACATCAAGTACTCTACACTAGTACTAGGAGTTTCACCCACGGCCGGTATCATTTCCCACCCAACTTCTCCTTAACACGAGTTGGTCTAATCACCCACCCATCAACACACACCACCAAACAGATTTTAACACATTTTTCACAAAGTAGATATGTGGTATAGTGTGGCGATGAGTATAATCGCAAAGATCCTAAGCGTTTCTAGGCATAGCGATACTCCGTATATTAGGCATCTAATGTCGATATTGGTGGAGTTTATGAGGTGGTAGGGTAAGGCAATCAAGACGGGATTTTTGGTAACAACAACGGGATTACCGAGTGAACAATTAGGTGATATTTCATGCAAAGCAAACAATAGCACTCAAGAGAGCATGCAATATAGAGTAGGCTCTAAGTTGATTCTACACTACTTTTCATAGGATAAATATGATCAAAGGATAATTAGAGCCCGCTCGGCAACGCTAAATCCTTAGTAGTCGTGCCTCACATCGTTACTTGGTCGGGCGTCGAATTCTTCTTGAGACTTGGGCCGACGGGCGTCTCCAATTTGGACTCCTTCGGTTTCTCCGCTTCTATCATACGTGAGCTAACACGGAAAGGAAAATAATTCGGAAAGCAATCAAGCTCCAATTAAAACTTCATTTAGATCGAAGGTTTTAGCGTGTACTAATGGATGGCAGGGGTAGTCGGGGTTTATAAGGACATGATCGCGACTAGGGGGGGGTTAGGTTTGAATATGGCGGGGTTCGGGAGTTTAATGGTGAAAGAATCGGTGAAAACGGGGTTCGGATGACGAGAGATGGGAGATTACGGGGGGGGGGGGAGAAGGGGAATTATTATGATAAGATGAGGTTATGGTGGTTGGCAAGGGGTTCCTTGTGTCGGGACCATCGCGCGAGCGCCGGAATCGTCCGAAACGGAGTTCCGGATCAAAAGATATGAAGTCCGAAGCTCTAGAGACCTTTCTATAATTACTTTTAAGATCACGGGGACCTATTTGTAATTATATAAAAGTTTGGAGGGCCATTCTATAAAATGTCGGGGACTTGAAAGGTAATTTTCAAAAAGTTCGAGGGTCTCGTTTGTAAAATTTCAAGAACCTAAACATAATATTGAGAAAGCTCGGGGGCCTGGATGTAAAAATACCTTGGACTGGGCTTTTACGGGAATTTAGGAATTATTTTTGTATAGAAAAAGATTGTGGATCGAGTTCACGGTCCGGTGGACCGAGTCCACGGGGTGGTGCATATGGGTTTAAATATGGGGCGGGGGCCCTCCGTCGTTGATCCGGTGATGGACGACCCCGATCTAATTATGCGAAGGGGTATGGGGAAATCTAATCTTACCCCTTATCCGCCGATCGGACGGCCGAGAAGAGTTGGGGGCGGATCGCGGTGGGCGGGCGACGACCGGAGTAGCGGCGTGCGACGCGGGGCTGCCGGAATCCTCGTCGGCGGCCGTCGTGGTGGTCGGGAGGGGAGTGGAGAGCATGACGGGGCTTGGCGGAACGTGGCGGAGCCGGTGGTGTGGGTGGTGGCTTGGGACGTCGTCGGGTGAGGACGAGCCTCCTCGCGGAGGAGGGGGGGCGTGGTGGCGACGAGTGTTGGGGTGGTGCGGGTTGGGGCGGAGTCGAGGGGGAACGAGGGTCGGGTCGATGCGCCGTGCTTCAGCCGGGGCGGGTGGCTCACCGGACGGGGTCTTGGTGGCCTACGGCGATCGGACGGCGGAGGGGGAGGAAAGGAGTGGGCGGCGGCCGGTGGGGGAGAGGAGCGAGGGAAAAGGGATTAGCCGGGGTGATTTTCTTAGCCCGACGGGGTACCGGTCGTGGTGCGGGGTGGCGAGAGCTCGCCGGCTTGGCCTTTATAGGTCGGGCGGCACGGTGGCCAAGGCGAGGGAGGGAACCGGTGGCGGCGGCGCTCACGGAGAGACGGGGGCCCGGCATGATTGGAGGGTGAGCTGGCGGAGCGAGCGTTGCTCGTGGTTAGGTCGGCGCATGACGACGGCCGGCCGACCGCTGGACGAGCGCGGCGGCGGCGGGGACCGTGGGGCGGTGTTCGTCCGGACGTGGCGTGCCATGCGAGGAGGTGAGGCTAGAGGGGGAAACGGCGGCTTCGGGCGCGGGCGGTGTTGGCGTTGAGCGCGCGAGACGCGGAGCGGCCGACGGTAGTGGGGAAGGGGCCCCGGTGGCGGAAAGCCGAGGCGGGCACCGCGCGGCGGCAGCTGTCGCGTCGCACGGGGAAGATGACGAAGGTGCGGGTCCGAGGTCGCGGGATGGGCCGGGAAGGGAGGGAGAGAGAGGGTAGGTGGTGGGCCGGGCCGGTGCGGGGAAAAAGGGAAAAGGACGGCCCAACCGGAGAAATCTCCTTTTCCTTTTCTCCGAATTGTTTTTGGTTTTGGTTTTTGTTTTGTAGAGAAATTTGGAGTTTCGATCATGGAGCAACATTCAAGAAATTAAACGAAAGATAAAATAAGCAAGCACTCTCGAGGTGAGTTTTAGTATATTTAAAAGTTTTCATTTTTCTTTTCTAGTTTATTTAATTGCGAAGTTTTGATTTCAAAAATTTGTGACTCGCAAAATAAATCCTAAAATTTTAAATTTAGCATGAAATTTGAATTTGATTTATGTTTTTGAATTTCGGGGTGTTACATCCCTTCTTCGCCAAAGCGTGCTTAAGAGGTCTCCCCACCTCCCTCTTTAACCCCCTCGCTTTGCCGTGCGGTAGGTCACCGGAATTTTGGAGAAAAATCGACCGCCGCCACCGCCGGTTCCGCACCTCGCCGTCGAGCCCCCAACCTCGGCCTCCCTCTCGCACCGCTCGACACCACGCCGTTGTCCTCCACTCTCGGGTGATGCGCCCGGCCAAACCTCTCCCCCTCTCGTCCCTCGAGGCCGGACGCGCGCCGCCGCCGCACCTCTGCCCGCGTCGCCGCTCGTCCCCGTCGCCGAGCTCCCTCTCGGCCAAAGGCCAGCTCATGCGCTGCCCCGGAGCGCCGCTGCGCCCGAGCTCGCCGGAGCCCGTGCGCTGCCCCTTTTAAAAACGCCCAGTGACAATTTTGTAAATAACGCCAAGTTTTGTTCCATATAGAAAAAATCATATGTTTTGATTTAAATGTCCAAAAATTGCAAACTAAATTGTTTTGGAACCTTCATAACCTGTATTTTCAGAAAAGTAACATGAACTTGTATTTTTGGGTCATTTTTGTATTTTTACAAAAATATTAAAAGGCAATCCATGTAAACTCACTTATGTCATAACTTTAACAATATAAGTCCAATGGATATTCCACTTGGACAGAGCATGCATCTTAGTACCCTTGAAATGCTTGCACTGGAAAATCTCAATTTCATTGCATATTTTTCAAGTTATGGCATTAATGGCATTTTCTGTAATTAATTTTTAATTAAATGTATATAAATTATTGTGGCATGAAATTTGGTAGACGATCTACTCACCATAGCCCTGTACACTTGCTTAAAATCCCATGTTTAATTTTGAGCATGTTACATATTTAGTTTTGTTGTCTCTTCATTTCATTCAAGAAAATGTTAATTTCGGCACGTTGAATATTGAATTATGCTCATGAAAATTATACATTAGCATGTGCATGTTTATGTAATTCTCACTCTCCATAATGTTACTTAGTTCATCATGGTCAGTTTGGTAGGAAGTTTTCGTTAACTTCATGCATGTGTTAATGTTGTAAGTGTGTTCCTAATATGTGGTCACACCGTCATCGCATGTGATGATGAACTCCCCTCGTAACCCTAAGTGCATTTGACTCACATTTAAACTGTACTCATTATTTTAAATCTGAACACTCATGTTATGCCACAGCACTTACACCCGTTCGGTCGCACGTTGCATTGCCTATGTTACATGTACAAGTATAGTAAATTCAACTCAATTAAAGAGAGAAGAAATGAAGTGCATGCCTACTATTAATTCCATGAACTTGGGTCTATTAAATTGTGCTTATGATGTTCATACAAAACAGCATCCATACATTATCATCATCATCAACCTTGTATTCTTTTTACGTATGCATTGCATGTCATTCTTTACGTGACGACGTCGAAGTGATTCCACCGGAAGAAGCCGTTGCTATCTCAACGCTTGTGAAGCTAGTACTAACTTCGATCACTCTCAAGTCAAGCCCGGTGCATTTCTATTATTTTAAAATGCTTTCTTTTATCACTATATTAAGGATGATGAATGTACATTTACGTTCTAGGAGTTGCTTGGAAATCCACGTGCATAATTTCCCTATATGTCCTATGCAGTATATATGTCATATCCTCGATAGAAATGCTATGCCATGCTTATGGAGTCAACGATTGAATGGGATCCTCACATATTGCTTATGATTACACTTGAATATGATAAATTGGTAAAATTGAGAACACCCCACTGTGGCTTCGCGAACAAGTTTGAGGTATGTACCACTTGCATACCTTTCTTATGGGGATTGGTAAACCTATGTAGCTTGTGAATTGTAAAATGGGTCGGATATCTCACCGACCCGGAGGTGATGTGTATGGCACGGTGGTTGCACGGGTTGAGGACCGTTAGAGAGTACACGGGTTAAGCCTTGGGCACGTTGTTGAACGGGTCGCAATGGGGACGTGTACTCGGGGTCGGTGGCCCCGTGTTTTGCTTTATGATGAACTCGCGAACGGTGGCCATACGTGTTTTTAAATGATGCGTATGTCGTGCATTTGGGTCTTTCTGCAGGATTAATAATTCGATAATTATCGCCGTTTCCTCTCGGTTAATGAGTACCACTTGTTTCGAGCGAGTTTACAATGTGTAGTAAGCGGAAGAGAACAAGATGCTCGTTGTTTTATATTGATATCAACTTGTATTGCAAACTCTTGTATTGCTTAGTATGCTCACTAAAGTTTCTCTTATGCAACAACCCTATTAATTTGGCTAATTATAAAAGTGCAAACCAAAATAGTTAGACGTCGTTTTATGCAAAATGCCAAGTTAAACCGGTCAAGCCCCATGCATCTAGGTGTCGGTCTTGGATGGCCAATTTGACGGGTAAGACTTGCGGAGGATGCTAGATACTCGGGCTTTACCACTACATGTGTATTTCTAGGTTTTCCGCAAGCCGGATATTGTGATTGTTGTGGTAAAGTTGTGTGGGACGGAGAGGAGCCCAAAGAGTGGACCATCGAATCGGTTCCTAGCTCTCCGACCCATGATGAGTGAACCGTGGCCTAGGCCGGCATTGTTCACCTAAGCTATCTATGTATCGGTGAGTGATGTAATCGCTTCCGCACTTTATTTCGAACAAAGAACATGGTTATGTAACTTAAATTGCGAACCTAATGTATCTTTTATTTGAAACTCAATGTTGTAATTCGAGACTTAATTATGTAAACTTGCAAATCGTGTATGTTTGTTAATGTGATGCTATGTATGGTTGCTTCGTCAATCATCTCCCAAGGCGATCCGTACCACACTAATCTATCCGTCGGGATAGGGGTGTGACAAAA
>JAUNZO010002567.1:0-24613 GCA_031894775.1 Chloris gayana
AGCGTATGTCATGCCGGAAAACAAGTTGGAGCCAACCATCCATCCAAGATGATGATGACAATGACAAGACATTTGGAGATGCTCCACATGGACCTCTTCGGACCGGTCACTTACTTAAGCATTGGCGGTAACAAGTATGGCCTTGTCATTGTTGATGATTATTCCCGTTTCACTTGGGTATTCTTTTTGAAGGATAAAAGTGAGACACAAGGTGTTCTAAAGAGCTTCTTGAGAAGAGCACAAAATGAATATGATGTAAAGATCAAGAAGATAAGAAGCGACAACGGCACCGAGTTCAAGAACACACAAGTCGAGTAGTACCTAGATGAAGAAGGCATCAAGCATGAGTTCTCGGCACCATATACCCCAGAACAAAATGGTGTAGCCGAGGAAGAACCCTACACTCATTGAGATGGCAAGAACCATGCTTGATGAATACAAGACTCCCGACACCTTTTGGGCCGAAGCCATCAACACCGCTTGCCATGCAACCAACCGGTTGTATCTTCACAAGATTTTGAAAAAGACACCCTATGAGCTTTTCACCGAGTAAAGTCCCTAACGTGTCGTATTTCCGTGTCTTAGGGAGCAAGTGCTTTATTCTTAACAAGAAGCCAAGGTCTTCCAAGTTTGCGCAAAGACCAATGAAGGTTTCTTACTTGGGCACGGATCAATGTGTATGCATACCGGGTTTTCAACAAAGCCACCGGCATTGTTGAGATCACACGTGATGTAACATTTGATGAATCTAATGGCTGTTAAGAAGAGCAAGTTAATCCAAGTGATGTAGGTGATGAAGATCCTTGTGAAGCAATAAAGAACATGGCAATTGGTGACATAAGATCACAAGACCCATCTCAAGTGCAAGGTGATCCATCTTCGTCAAGTCAAGACCAAGATCCTCCACAAGATCCACAAAATGAACAAGATCAAGATAGTGGCCAAGATCGTGGTGACGATCAAAATCAAGGCAACAACTAAGATCAAGAATAAGATGGTGGAGGTGATGGTCAACAAGACGAACCACAAGAAGAAGAAGATGCACCTAGGTCCCAACAACCCCGAGTGCGCCAAAGCATACAAAAAGATCACCCCGTTGATAACATTCTTGGTGACATTCAAAACGGGGTAACCACTAGATCTCGAGTCGCTACCTTTTTCCATCATTACTCGTTTGTTTCCTCTTTGGAACCACTTAAGGTGGAACAAGCGTTGCAAGACTCGGATTGGGTGGTGGCCATGCAAGAAGAGTTGAACAACTTTGAAAGAAATAAGGTGTGGTCATTGGTGGAGAGACCCAAGCAAAATGTTGTGTGAAACAAGTGGGTGTTCCGCAACAAGCAAGATGAACATGGTGTGGTGGTGAGGAACAAAGCAAGACTTGTTGTAAAAGGCTACTCACAAGTTAAAGGCTTGGACTTTGGGAAGACATATGCACCGGTAGCAAGGCTTGAGTCAATTCGTATATTGCTCGCCTATGCTACACATCATGGCTTCAAGTTATATCAAATGGATGTGAAGTGTGCATTCCTCAACGGTCCAATACAAGAAGAAGTGTACGTGCAACAACCACCGGGTTTTGAAGATCCGAAGAAGCCTCACCATGTGTACAAGCTTCACAAAGCTCTCTACGGGCTCAAACAAGCGCCAAGAGCTTGGTATGAACACCTCAAGGGATACCTCATCGACAAGGGCTTCATAATGGGCAAGGCCGATACTACCCTCTTCACAAGAAAAGTTGGGACTGATTTATTTGTGTGCCAAATATATGTCGATGACATAATATTTGGTTCTACTAACCAATGTTCTTGTGATGAGTTTGCCAAAATCATGACTAGGAAATTTGAGATGTCAATGATGTGGGAGTTGAAGTTCTTTCTAGGTTTTCAAGTCAAGCAACTAGAAGAAGGAACTTTCATTAGTCAAACTAGGTACACCCAAGACATCCTCAAGAAATTTGATATGAACAAGGCAAAGCCAAGCAAGACTCCAATGAAGACAAATGGTCATCTAGGATTGGATGTGAATGGGAGGCCGGTCGACCAAAAGGTATATCGCTTCATGATTGGCTCTTTGCTTTACCTTTGTGCATCTAGGCCCGATATCATGCTTAGCGTGTGCATGTGTGCAAGATTTGAAGCCGCTCCAAAAGAGAGCCACTTGGTGGCCGTTAAAAGAATCTTGAGATATTTGGTTCACACTCCAAACATAGGGTTGTGGTATCCTAAGGACGCCAAATTTAAGCTAGTTGGCTACTCCGATGCCGACTACGCCGTATGTAAGGTAGATAGAAAGAGCACCTCCGGGACTTGCCAATTCTTGGGTAGGTCCTTTGTTTCATGGTCATCCAAGAAACAAAATTCCGTTGCTCTTTCCACGACTCGAAGCGGAGTACGTTGCAGCCGGTAGTTGTTGTGCACAACTCTTATGGATGCGACAAACTCTAAAGGACTTTGGATACTCTTTGACCAAAGTTCCCCTCCTATGTGACAATGAGAGTGCCATCATGATTGCATATAACCCCGTTGATCACAATAGGACTAAGCATATAGATATCCGGCACCACTTCTTGAGAGATCATTCAATCAAAGGGGAGATTGAGATTAGTTATGTAAGAACCAATAAACAACTAGCCGATATCTTTACCAAGCCATTAGATGAGAAGAGATTTTGCGAGCTTAGGAGTGAACTTAATATACTTGATTCTTCTAATGTGGAATGAATTCTTGCGCATCTTGGTGATATTGATTGTTGTTGTCTCTTTCTTAAAAATGATTCGCAAAAATATAGCTTGTTTTCGTATTGAAAATATTTGAGGTCGATCAATTGATCATGTTGCTCATATTGTGGATATTGTTTCACGTGATTGATTGCTGGCTATCCACAAGTGAAAGCAACCCCAAGTTCCAACCTAGAAATCAAAACCCTTGAAAAATCCTTCATCTCTTTCTTTCAAAATTGGTTGAATCGGGACAGGACGGAACTTCCATTCCTTATCATGTGCGGGTTCAAAGGGGGCCCGACCCCTTCTCCTCCTTCTTCTTCCTCATAACTCTTCAAACTTTCTCTCTCCTCTCAACCCTAGCTCGTGAGGAGACCTTGGCGATCCATCATCCGAACCAAGGAAAGGCTCAAGCAATCCGTGGGAAAGCTTCTCCACCCCACGGAACTTCGTTCCTCAACTTCTTCCGAAGATTCGCGCATCCCTTGGCGTGGATTTGGTATGGATCTTGAAATCTCTCTTTTTTTAAAATCTTGGTCAATGCTAGTGGCTTGTTAGTCTATCTTGAGTAGAATAGAGTCTAGTACTTTAGAATACTCAAGTTTTGTCAAGTACTAGTTAGTAGGGTAGTTTTTTGTGTCACTTTGGCTAACTTCATGGACGAAGTCCTGCCGAGACGGAAGTTCCGTCATCGACGGAAGTTCCGTCCTGACAGAACTTTGCTCATGAAGTCATCCAAATTGACTTATAACCTACACTATTCGACCAATGCCTTATCGCTCCTTTTGTCTCGTGTCGGAATATGACTCGCACCAAGCACTCGGGCAGGAAGAGCGTCGGACCAACAATTCGGGAACCAAGAGATGATGAGGAAATTGAGGAGGCGGTTGAATCTTCGGAAAGTGAGGAGGATTTGCCATCTCGCTCTCAGCTCAAGAGAAAGCGAGTAGTCAAGCGTACTCCTCAACCCGACAAGCCCGACAAGGGCAAAGTTGTTGCTAGTAGTCGATCGGGGGCAACAGGTGCTCAACCGGTGGGAAGAGATGGTGAAATTACCGGAGTACGAGTGTAGGCACCCGTGTACATTGGAGCCTATGGTAGAGTTGAATAGAGGAAGCACCCTCACGTGCTTGATGAGTCGAGAAGGAAGGATCCGCGCAGTGTGCGAGAGAGGGAAGCATCCGATCCAAGGTTACATCCGTGGGGACAACAGGACTACTATCACACCTTCTTCATTGATATGAAGAAGAAGTCCCACGAAGTTGCATGTGCATCGGTGGATTGATTGGAAGTACATGGACGACAAGAATGATCCAATCTTTGATCAAGAGTCATTGATATTTGTAGAGCTCGTGGTGTGTATGATCTCATGGCATTTCGCCATGATTGGAATGAAGAAGTCATTTGTCAATTCTATGCCACTCTCTACATTGTCACTAGCCGCCACAAGATACTATGGATGACTCAAGGGAAGCGAGTATGAGTGCAGCTGGAGAATCTTTGCTTCTTACTTTCTCTTGCCGGCATCCGAGAGCATCACAAATGAGCACTTCCTTCCCGAGACCGAGTTAGCATTCATGTATGAGGACGTGCCATGCATTTATGTACGGATCAAGGGACTCTTGCCCTATTACATCTACCTCAACAGGATTCTTAGACAGATAATTGTGCCCAAGGACGGGTACAATGATCAGATTGCTGCATGGTCCAGAAATGTGCTTGCAAGTATTGCTCCCGATGCCACTCGCTTTTGTGTGATGGATTTTGTTTTTGAGAGATCGGTCGGCGCAGCGTCAACACTAGGATGACCCTTCTCTATGCTCCATGAATTATGACAATGATTGAGGGAGTCACAAAATTGCGCTTTGAAAAGGAGTGCAAACATCACCCCTTGCAGCTCAAGCTCAAGGGTGGATCAAGAAAGAAGCGCAGCACCACTCAAGCTCCACCTCCTGTTGGCACATCTAGCGAGTGCAGCTCCTCGCCGTAGTGGCTCTCCCACTTCTCGCATTATGGGAGCCCTCAAGTCCATCTTCACCGTGTGCACCGACAATGCCATTGAGGTGCACAAGAACAAGCAACGCACCAAGAAGAATGTCCGGCGCATGAAGGCTTTTATGAGGGCACAAGGTGTGGAAGTATCTCCTCCAGGATTCAAGGAAGAGGAGGATGCACCTCCTCCCGTCTATCGATGGCAGCTCGAGGATTATGCTCACTACTTTGGCGGTGATGGTGGCCAAAGCTCTCATGTAGCTCATGAGGATGATGAAGAGGAAGAGGACTTTGGAGGCCAAGAAGGTGACGAAGAAGCCGTGTTTGCCTCTCGGGGATGACGAGTGATCCCCTGTCTTGCTCTCCTTCCTTTCTTCCTTTTTGGTGCCTTGGTGCCAAAGGGGAGAGAGTGAGAAAAAGGGATCACCATTATCGTTGTGTTTTATTTTTCTCTTAGTTGGAACTTATGGGAACCTTGATATGTATGAGACTATGTGAGTGTTGCTCTATTGTAATAGGGCTAGTTTAATTCATTGCAAAACTATGTGCTTGGATGATGAATGATGGATGTTTGAATGCTTTAATGTGTGGATTATCACCCTTAATGATATTTGTGCCTTGCGTTATATGGTATGCATCTTTTGCGCTTGTGTTGCTTTTATTCTTCACACTTACTCATGTCACTTGTGCACTTTGTTTTTAGGCACCCCACAAGCACAAAATATAGGGGCAGCTCTCTCACATGTTTGTGTGATCCATGCATCTCTTTAGGGGGAGCTCCGCTATATTTTGTTTGTTTGTTTCTTTTGTTATTTTGATATCCCTTTTTAATTATTTGTCATCAATCACCAAAAAGAGGGAGATTAAAGATGCAACTAGGCCCACTAATGGGTTTTGGTGATAAATGATAAAAAATTAAAAACTCTAATGTGTTATTGAGTGTATGTGCAGGATATCAAATGGAATATACCCACAATGTGAGAAAGTAAACCCCTCAATTAAAAAGTGATCGAAGTATTCAAAAGCAAGAGCCTCAAGTTTAGATTTGTAGCTTTTTGAGTATAGGTGTGCCAAACTATTAAGAGGGGTGAAACGATCTTACGTACGAGGGAAGAATGTGCTCTAGCTACCTTCAAACATCTTGGAACCCAAATACCAAAATCCAAAGATAAAAAAGCCAACCAATTCCAAATTTCATCGCCTAGGACGGAATTTCCGTCCCGGGACGAAAGTTCCGTCAATTCCGAGAGAGTTTGGCACGGAAGTGTCAAGCCGGACTGAAGTTCCGTCCGGGACTTCCAGTTCAAATCTCAAGCGACGGAAGTTCCGTCGTGTCTAACGAAAGTTTCGTCGGTTCCGAGAGAGTTTGGGACGGAAGTCCCAACTCGACGGAAGTCCGTCCTGGGTTCTTTCGACTTTGATTATAAGGGGTGATAGAAGTTTCATCACAAACGGAAGTTCGTCGGGTCGGTTATTGACCTAGCAACGACTCTTTGAGAGCCCCCACTATATATAGCTTTGACCAACGCCGTGAGCAAAGTTGTCTGGTGTTTTTTGAACTCACAAATCTTGCTTGAAGCTCTCTCTCTCACTCCCTTCCATTCCCTTTGGGATCCAAGGCCATTTGAGAGAGCTCACATCTTGATTCCAAGTTTGATAGCATCAACCCAACCTAGAGCACATCTTCCCTTAGCAACTAATCTCGTTTTCACTTGTTACTCTTGGAGATTCGTTCTCCTAGATTGGCTAGGTGTCACCCTAGAGCTCCCAAGCTTGTGGTGAGCCTTGGGAAGTTTGTGAAGGTTGTGATTCGCCTCCGCAAGGAAAAGAATCGAAGGAAGAAGAAGAAAACCAAGTTTGACCTTTGTGGTCACTTGGGAGGATTAGGGTTGAGAGAGACCCGGCTCTTTGTGAGGTCCTCAACGGAGACGTAGGAACCTCTTTGTGAGGGGTCCGAACTTCGGTGAAAATCCCCGTCCCTCTCTTGCTCGTTTTGTTGTGTGCTTGTATGTTTTCCTCCCGGGTGTTTTATCACCCAATCTACTTGTGTTTGCGTGTCTATTGAATCCTACGGGTACAACACTCTCAAGGCAAGAAGGAAGGTTTCCATTCAAGTGGAATCGTGAGATTCCCTCTCTTTGTCAATCCCTAGATTTTTCCTCTCTCCACCACTGACGGAAGTTCCGTCGGTGGCGAATTTGACCCTCTTTGTTTTAAGTGTTGTGATTTTCAGTTTTTTATTTAAATTGCCTATTCAACCCCCCCCCCTTTAGGCAACTTTCAAATTCCCACCGACCGGGACGGAAGTTCCATTAATTCCAGAGAGTTTGGGACGGAAGTCCCAAACTAGATGAAAGTTCCTTCCCGGGACTCCAGCTAGTTCAAAAGTCCATTGACGGAAGTTCCGTGAATTTCGAGAGAGTTTGGGATGGATGTCCCAACTCGTCGGATGTTCCGTCTCGACGTTTTTCGCCATTGACTCATAGGGGTGACGGAAGTTTCGTCCGTGACGGAAGTTCCGTCAAGCCCAAGTTGACCTAGCAATGACTCTTTTTGAGCCTCCACTATATAAAGCTTTGACCATCCCGTGAGCAAAGGTGTTGGTGCTTTTTGAACTCCCAAATCTTGCTCAAGCTTTCTCTCTCACTTCTCTCCATTCTCTTTGAGATCGAAGGCCATTTGAGAGAGTCCCCATCTTGATTCCAAGCTTGATAGCATCATCCCAACCTAGAGCACATCTTCCCTTAGCAACTAATCTCGTTTCACTTGTTACTCTTGGAGATTTTTTCTCCTAGATTGGCTAGGTGTTACTCTAGAGCTCCCAAGCTTGTGGTGAGCCTTGGAAAGTTTGTGAAGGTTGTGATTCGCCTCCGCAAGGAAAGGTGCGACGCCCCACTCTCGGGAATACACTCGTGTATACGTACCAATCCCTGGAACAGTAGTTGGTACACACATAGATGATACAAATCCGATACAACAACCTTTATTGATTCCTCAAAGGGATAGTAGCTAGGGGATACATGGTCCGGATTACATTCAAAAAGGCGGATAGGCCAACCTCACATAAAAGAAAACACACTTGGAAAGCATCATAAACTCCACGGGCAACATCGAGCGAAGGACGCGACCTACTCCTCATCCTCGTGGTATTCTTCATCTTCATCCGAACAAATAAGCAACGGGTGAGTATATAAGGTACTCAACAAGCTCTACCACTAGCAAGGGATATTATTTGTGCAATTTGGTTGTATTCATCAATCCCGACAGTTCCCATTCTTTTTAGATGAGCCTTCCGACCAAAGGTCATAACAACTCTTGCACACCGGGCCAACACCATTTCCAAAACACACAAGCACAAGGCTGCCTACTCACACATCAAGGTATTAATATTTGTGGCTAATCAACGAGAGCTCAAGGTTTGGCGTGTCAATATACCGTGACAACGGACATCCGGATAGTTTAATACACTCTGCAGAGATTGGTGCACTTTACCCACAAGCTATATGTTGTTAGCTACGGAACACATAACGCTGCCACCGCAACTAGGCACGCTCACAAATCCACCCCGAATGCCCAGGGATCCGACGCGTATGACACAAGCATACTATCCACCATGTATGTGCCAAGTATTGGACCTCACCAAATAAACGATCCCTTGACCTCCGTCATCTACTACACTCGGTAGAACTTCTTGCTGAGTAACCCAATGTTTGGTGCACGATCCTGCCCATAACAGGTTCCGTGGTTGTACACTAAATCAACAATTTGGGGTCCGAAGAAGCTGGTCGTTATATGGCAGGGCAAACACCCATCCATCGTAAATGGACAATACCTAATCATCAAGTACTCTACACCAGTACTTGGAGTTTCGCCCATGGCCGGTATCATTTCCCACCAAACTTCACCTTAACACAGCTTGGTCCAATCACCCACCCATCAACACACACCACCAAACACATTTTCACAAACAAGGTGTATGATGATAGATAGTAACAATTCCTAAGCATGATACTAATATATCATTAACGTAGTTAACAATATAGCTAGGTTGATTCTAGTGTTCTAATGGCAATCAAGGGTATAATGTTCATATCTATAGTGATTTGAACATTATCACATAACAATTGGGCTCTAGCAAAATATTTGCAAGGACAAATGCATATAAGAGTAGCTTCGTATATAGGTGCGAGAATAAGTAGAGAAATTAGGATCAATTATGATCAAGGAATTCATAGAGCTTGCCTCCTAACGCGTCCTCGAAGTCTTCCTCGCAGATCGGGGTCTTCGGGCTCCTACTCCTGGTTCTCCTCGTCTACAAACGGCGTTAGGGTATGTAAGCTACGTCACATAAAATAATGAAAGCAAAAAGTAATAACAAGGAAAAACCAAATAAAATGGAGTGAAGAAGAAGGCTCCAGGGGGCTAGGGTTCGTTATGACGATTCCAACGGCGTCGGAATCGCTTAAAACGGAGCTACGATTGAAAAGTCATGGTCGTCGGAAGTCCGGGGGTGTTTTTGTAAAAATCAGCTAGGGTTTCTATAAAAGGATAAATAAATTACAAAATTTTGGAAAAGTGGAGGGGCTAAAATGCAAAAATGCATTTTCGGTCCGGCTGGTACCTACATGTAATTCGGAAAAGCTTAGTGGGGCGTTATGTAAAAATCAAGGGCTCTTAATTAATTCGGGAAAAGGCAAGGGGGCTTTTTGTAAAATGGTTCTGGGATATGTGGGATTTATTTTTCTAAGGGAAAAGGTGTGGAATAGGTCCGTGGACCCCGTGAACCGGGCGGTGAGCCGGTCCACGGGTCCACGGTGGACTAGAGGGCGACGCGGGGCTCGGGCTCGTCGGAATCCTCGATTCCGGCGGTCCGGGTTGGCCGGAGGGGAGGATGAGGGCACGCCGGTGGCCACCGGGCCACGACGGAGCCGGCAGTGGGGTCGCGCGGACGTGGCGGCGAGAGATGAGCACGAGCGATCGTGCCGGAGGGGGGCGTGGCGACGGTGCGTGACGCGAGCTGCTCGGGGAGGGGTTAAGGTGGATGGGCGAGGGCCTAGGGAGCTGCGTGGGTGTATGGCGGGGCTAGGCGGCTTCATGGCTCGCGCGAGAGGGAAGAGAGGGGACGGCCGGCGGCCGGGGGAGGCGTAGGGAGGAGGGAGAGGGGGAAATGGTGGCGCAACACTTGCCTGCGAGCTCACGGTGGGGGGGAGTGGCTAGTAGGCTAGGGGGAAGGGGAGGCTTTTATAGTGGGGAGGAGGGGGATGGCGACGACGGCGACGGCCATGGCGTGGCGGCCTGCTCGGGGTGCGCGGGGAGAAGGGAGGGGGCCGGGTACGGGCGGAGGCGGAGGGCGAGGCGCGGTGCGCGAGGCCGTAAGGTCGGCTCGTCGCGACGACCGGGCGACGCATCGATCGGACGCGGAGACGACGGGGAGGCGGGTACGTCGGCGATGGCGGGGGTGACGCGCGGCGGCCGTTAGGTTATGGGGAGACTGTTTGCAAAGACGTCGGGCTTTACAACGGTTGCTCTCTTTCGGGGCATATTCATAACTTAGTGCTACTTCGGGAGCACTATTTACAACTACGGTTCTTCGGGGACCGTGTGCTCTTCGAGAGCACGACCCATAATCCCGGTTCTTCGGGAACCACGAGCTCTTCAGGAGCTTTATTATAATACTTCGGACTGCAATCGATAGCATGTGGATCATTGCACTTGACATGGACGGGATTACTCGAGGTCCCCAAATATGTCAAACTCAACATCAAGAAGGTCGTCCCCGCCGTCGTCCTTACGGACGTCTCCACCACTCGCGGTGGCATCAATGACCATGTCATTGGTGTGAGCTTCGAGCTCGGTGGTGAAGTGGGACTCGGGGCCGCCCTCGTTCTTACTTACGGAAGAACGACGACGGGCGTCAATCGGGTGTCCGGGGACGCGACGATTACGAGACCAATGTCCCGAACGTCCGCATCCGTAGCATGGATTCTTTTTCCCCGGATGATTCACCTGCGACCTTCTTGTCACCTTGACCTCGGGGCTTACCCTTTCCCCTACCCTTGAACATACCACCCTTCCTACCCTTCCATTTCTTACGGCCATGTTTCGGGCCATTAGAGCTCCCGACAACATTGGCCATGTTGCGATCATTCCGAGCTCGTGGGAGTGCAATTGCCTGTTGTTGGTCAAAACGATCCTTCGGAGATTCCCACGAGAACCTATGGATCCTCCTCGGTCATATACTCGGTTTCGGGTCTAGGTGTATGTGATGTCGTAGAAAGTGCAAAGCCCTTTCGGCGTCATCAACCACAACCTTTTCCTTGTCGACTTCGAGGCTTGGCAATGGTATGACTAAGACGCATGGATCTCGGTTTAATGACAATATCCTTATCCTAGGTGAGGTAGTTGCTACCATCCAATGCAAGCTCGGTTAACTCCCTCTTTGCAATGTCCGACATGCTCGCAATATCATGCAATTTACTTCGGGTAAATAATGCATATAGATATTACAATTGTGTGAGTCATGAATATTCCTAGAAAAACTCCCTACATGTTAGTGAGTATAAACTAATATTGCATAATTAACCTCAAATAAAACGCTAGGTTAGAAGTGGAAAAAATGCAATTAAACGCTTCATGGTTTAATCTTCAAATTTCTAGTTTAATAAGATTAATTTCACGAATTGACCAAACTTCGGGGCCAATCCGTAAAAATAACGAAACTAGAATTTGTCCCGACCCAAATTTTTTTTTTCTTTTCACGCACGCGCACGGGCCAATCCAATCCGGCCTCAAGCCGGTTTGGTTTATGGGCCAAGTGTCCAAATTAGCGGTGGCCTTCTCGGCCCAACAGCTTGGCCCGCCCACTCGCCAACCGGCTAGCCGTCCGGCCGCACGCCGCAAGCGGTGTCGACCGCAAAGCCCCGACTCTCTCTTTCCCTTTTCGTGGAGGCGGCGCACGAGCTCTCCATGCCCCGTACCCTAATGGATGGATTCCGGCCGGATCCGGCGGCTCCCCAGCCGGGGAGGCCGCGACACGGCGGATGCCCGGGCGCATGCCCATGGCGGCGCGCGGGCCGGGGAATCCGCGACACGATGGATCGCATCCGGCGGTTGAGGCCGGTGGCGGCGGCGGGGTCCGCGGCGATGCGAGCCGGCCTCGACAAGTGGTGGCTGCAGCCGGGGCCGTGACCCGCGATGACGGACGGGGCGAGGGTCCGCAGCGGCGGCCTGCGCAGAGGCCCATGGCGGGCTGCGAGGCGGCGGCGGTAGGGGCGGATGCCCGCGACGGCGCGCGATCCGGCCGGTGGAGGTGGGTGGTTCGGATGTGGCCGGGGCGGAGTCCTCGGCGGCACGCGGGCCTATGCGTGAGCCGGCCACTTCGGGTGGCAGCGTGTGGTCCCGGGAGGAGGCCGTGACGCAGGTGTACTCGGGCGACGCGGCGGCGTCGCAGATCTCCACGCGGTAGGCGGAGCCGGTCGCGTCCGATGGCGACGGCGGCAGCAAGGGAGGCCACCGTGCCGTGGAGTGCCGCACGGGGTCTCCGGCCCCGTGGCCCGAAGGCGCTAGTCCACCGCGGTGCTTCGGGACTGCGTGGTGCTTCCGGCTAGCGCGCAACGACTTCGGGGCTACGTCGGGTATGTTTGGTTTACGCCCCATCTTGCCCTACCAAATTTTGGTTATGACCAAATTGTGGGCAGTACCAAAATGTTGGTGATGTTATGTTTGAATGGTAACCCATCTAAATTTAGCCAAATCAACTTTACTTCTTAGTATGACATGTGGACCCCACATGTCGTGATTATTTTTTTCAACGAAATATGGTCAAGTGACATCTTGTTTTATAGATTTAATTGCCACAAATATAAATACGCGAACGGATTTGTAATTAGATGAGCCGTTTAAGAGTTATTAGCACTAGAATGTTGTTAAACTAGTATTATTGGGCTTCGTGCAACCATTCACCTAGCGCCACGTCCTCACTGTCCACTGTTGTTGGCCGCCAAATGTTTGGCGCGTGTTTTGCTCGCCCGTGTTCTTGCCAAGCTGCTGTATGTGTTTGCTTTGCAAGTATTGGTCTGCCAATTATAGGTGCTAAACCAAACTCATGCCAATTTGCAAGGGCGTGCCAATATTTTGGTTTGGTTGGCATTGGTAGTAAACCAAACGTGCCCGTCATGCGTCACTGTCGGGCGTGCTCGTGGGGCACGAGACACTTCAGGGCCCCGGCCAGAGGGAGGCAGCGGCACATCAGGGCCGCATGCGCTCCGATGTGGCCCCTACCGGGTCTGCCATGGGCTACGGGGGCTATAAGGAGGCCTCTCCACAGCGGTGACGGGCAGTGAAATAACGGGACCGAGACGACAGCATGCGCGTGGATGTTCGTCCCCACAGCAGCGGCTAGAACTCCCGCGGCAAGCACTTACTCCCACCGCGGTGCTTCGGGACTGCGTGGTGCTAGGCGGCTCGTCGGCGACGATGATACCTAGAGTGCGTCATTCTGCAACTCTTCAGGGTTGCAGTTATTGCGAGCTCGTTGGCATCGCGGGGGACCTTATTCTGGAGGTCCCAACCATGGCGCTTCAGGACCATTAGCTCATCGTGCTTGGTCCTCAAGACCGACATTCTAGTAAGCTTCAGCAAGTGATGCGATGTGCTATCTTCCGGTAGCACTAGGTTTCATAGCACTAGGCCATAGAGTGTGATGCAAACATTATGTTCTTGTTGCTGTTGTCAACAGCAAACTGTTTTTATTCTTGCACTTACCCTTCGGTAGATGATGCACTAGTAGGTAGTGTTAGCACTACTGATCCTTACCTTGTAGCTCATAAAGGCTCGTGCTAATAACGTGTTATAAAACAACGAGAATCAGCTTAAGCAATCACACCACTAATGCACACAAGAACACAGAGAAAATAGGGGCAGAGTAGAGGCTTTATTATTTCTCTCTTTGGCTGCTGATTACAATGTTGTGATGGAGAGCTTCGTCTGCACTCCGTCACTATCGTTGGCCCCTATTTATACTAGGGAGGAGGCCGGCAGCACCCAACAGATAAGAATGCCCCCAGCTATCAACCACCTCATTAATTCGTCCATAAATACCAGCAATTAATTTCTCCTAAAATCATTAATATGCTGGCAGTTTCATAACAATTCCAATGACCTTGTTTTATGAGGTAAACGCTCCTCCACAAAAGTTGTTACAACAAGATAGATCAGCGTGACAAACGCAGCTAAAGTGGGTATCACATACATACTGCGTATTGAAATGACAAACAAAATCTCATCGGGTAACATGTCGTTGTCTTCTTGGGAGACTTATCACTAGACCGTCCCAAACAAAGAAAAACATTGCCTCGGATTATTTTGGAAAAAAAGGCGTGGCAAGATAATCGTGCGAGATTGACCAACCGACCAGCAGGATGATCCGGTCCGGTTTCTCTTTCTCCGTTCGTGAAGAGGTAGCTCACGTCTGTTCTGGCTTGCGTGATCCAACTCGCTCCGTCCCCATCACAGCCATAGCCACTTATAACGCAATTAAAAAACCCGTCTCATCAGTCTCACGCACCCAGCAGAAGCAGAGTCGCACTCGCACGTCCGTCTACATCCGACAAGAAAGAGTCCGATGGGATCGCTTACCCAGGCGGCGGAGGAGGACAGGGCGGCCATGGAGCGGGACGAGGAGTGGTCTGATGAGGCGGTCATCTACGTCAACGGCGTCCGCCGCGTGCTCCCCGACGGCCTCGCCCACCTCACCCTGCTCCAGTACCTCAGAGGTCGCGCTCGCTCTCCTTATGGCCCTGTCCTCTCTGTTTTTCCTTCGCTTCATTGCTTGTATGGAAACTTGCGGACGAGCGTATTATACGGTGTGCTTTGCTCGGTACCGGAAAGAATCGGTCTTTACTGCACCTCTTTTTTCATTCTTACCGGAAATAATTGCTTTGCTTTGTGATGTGCTTTTGGCCTGTTCTGGATTGGACTCGTTTTGTTCTCCCTTTATATAAGCTGGAATGAGTCAATTTGGAGGGCAAAGTGATTGGTTTCCTTTTATTTGTTGCGTCAATTTACTGAGTATTAGTGATATGGTGTTGATAGGGAAACCATCGTTTATTTGTTGCGTCAACTTACTGAGTATTAGTGATATGCCGTGGATAGGGAAACTATGTAGCACCATAAAGCTACTTGCCCACCTTGGAGACTCTGGATAATCTTTATTGCTTGATTGGCTGGCATTATAAGTTGCAGCAAACCCGACTCGTTGACTGCAATTATGGTTTATAGCTTCATAATATCTTGACCTTACTAGGTTCAAAATCCCAAAAAATACTCACTATTGCCAACATAGGCACAAACAAGATTTTGGCAGTTATACCATTGCATTATTGCAAAGACTGAGCTTCGCTATAATACCATAACAATGTTGGGCCTAGACAAGATTACACATTTTATTTTATTTTATTTAAAAAAAAATCAAATTTGCACTTTGAGAGTTTTGGAACCAAGGTGACAACTTGGACCAAATTTAGGCAGTGCAGGAGTATTTTGCTCTCTTTCTTCAATCTGATGCAGAAGGAGCACCATAACCGCTTTTCAAAATAGTGGAATGCGTTGCCAGCTATAATTTATAATACTGTATCTGGTCGAATATACTTGTTTATCTGTCTAAACTTTTTTAACTATGCACTTAGATATTGGCCTTCGAGGAACAAAGCTTGGATGTGGCGAAGGTGGTTGCGGAGCCTGTACTGTCATGGTCTCATGCTATGACAGGAATACTAAGAAGTCACAGTGAGAATTATATTCCTCATTCTGCACTTTATTTTTTATAGATAAAAATAATGAAAATGATTTTGGCAGTTTATAACTGTATGTTTGCCCTCGTTTTTTTCTATTTGGCACATTTACCCTTGCCTTTTAGAAAGTAATGGCATTTCCCCTTCCTTTTGGAAACTAAAGGCACATTTGTTTGTGTCAAACATGCCAAGTTGAAAAAAGCAAGGGCCAACATACGGTTAGAGATCAAAACAGGTCACAGAAGCAATCTTCTCTAAAAAATTTAATTCATCCAGGCATTTTGCAATCAATGCATGCTTGGCTCCACTTTATTCCGTTGAAGGAATGCACATAATCACAGTTGAGGGAATTGGAGATCTTCGTAGAGGTCTGCACCCAGTTCAGGTGATGCACTGTTCTTGAGGGCCTGTTAATATCCATGTGACAGCTGCTCTTACTACCTGTCTGGACATGATTTAGCTATACAATACATTTTCTTTTGCTTCTTTTTACACTGATGATTTGTGAAACGATTTATAAAGAAGATACCAAAGTATGGAGTAATGTATGATTGTATTTTAATGGTTTAGAACAGCAAGCATAACTGATACAACCGGTGTCATGGGCCACTTGTTGCACTATAGCAATCTTCTATAGTAGATAGGTCGATCACCCCAAGCAGATTAATTTTACAGGTTATATAGGTGAGGGAGTGTTGCTTGAGTCCAGAGTCATCTAAATTGGTCCATAACAAACCAACTGTCATTTCTTAATCATATGTGCAGAAGAAGATTACTTTTACTGGCTATATTTCATTTTCCTTGATCATTAAAAATTTCTGAAAGTTGCCAAATGGATGAAGAAACTCCCACAACAACAATAACAACAACAATGCATTTTAGTCCCAAGCAAGTTGGGGTAGGTTAGAGATGAAACCCACAAGAGCCAATCACAAGGATAAACGACAAAAAAGAAGAAAGAAGAAAGAAAATCAGGGACAAAAGGGCAAAAGGAAGAGCCAAACAAAAATGATAAAAGAGGAGGCAAACTAGAATCAAGAAACTCCCACCATGCAGTAAATGTTTCTGTTGTCTCGTAACCGAATCATGTTAAAGCTATCTTATATGTGTTTTGTATGTTGTTTGGTTAGCTCTTATGATCGGAGATTGAGGAATAATGCTGTATTGGTTCCAGCAGCTCTTTTCCCATGCGTAGCATTTATTTTTTTGACAGTACACTGATGTGTCCTCTTCTCTCATGCTGCTTTACATCTCTTGTAGGAATCTTTAGCCAATGCACATGGTTCTCAATGTGGATTCTGCACTCCTGGTTTTGTGATGTCTATGTATGCACTATTGAGATCAAGCAAACAGCCTCCTACTGAAGACCAGATTGAAGACAGCCTTGCAGGCAACTTGTGTCGCTGTACTGGATATAGGCCAATAATTGATGCCTTCCGTGTATTTGCAAAAACAGATAATTCAGTATACACCAACTCATCTTCAGAAAATACAAATGGCCAAGCTATCTGCCCTTCAACTGGGAAGCCTTGTTCCTGCAGAAATGAAGGGGTTGTCGATGATAACGACTCTTCATTACCAATGAGAAGGTATTCACCTTTGTCATACAATGAAGTTGATGGAAATGCATATGTTGAGAGAGAACTCATCTTCCCCTCAGAGCTTCAGCTGAGAAAAGTTACACCACTCAAATTGAATGGGTTTAATGGGATCAAGTGGTATAGACCTCTGAAACTAAAGCAAGTACTACATTTGAAATCTTGCTACCCGGATGCAAAGCTCATCATTGGTAACTCTGAAGTGGGAGTTGAAACAAAGTTCAAAAATGCTCAATATAAGGTTGTGATCTCTGTTACTCACGTTCCAGAGCTTAATATTCTTGAAGTGAAAGAAGATGGCATACAAATTGGTTCTTCTGTAAGACTTGTGCAGCTTCAAAATTTCTTTAAAAAGATTATTGCGGAACGTGAATTGCATGAAACTTCATCTTGCCAGGCAATACTACAACAGTTAAAATGGTTTGCGGGTACACAAATCAGGAATGTTGCTTCTGTTGGTGGTAATATTTGTACAGCTAGCCCAATATCAGATCTGAATCCACTTTGGATGGCTACATGTGCTAGATTCCAGATAATTGATGTGAAAGGAAATGTGAGAAGTACCCTGGCAACAGATTTCTTTCTTGGTTACCGTAAAGTTGATTTAAAGCCTGATGAAATTCTTCTTTCTGTTATACTACCATGGACAAAGCCTTTGGAATATGTCAAAGAATTTAAACAGGCACATAGAAGGGAGGATGACATTGCTTTAGTCAACGCTGGAATGCGTGTGTATTTAACAGAAGCTGAAGGAAATCAGATAATATCTGATGTTTCCATTGTTTATGGCGGGGTTGCTGCTGTTCCAGTTAGGGCTTCAAAAACTGAAAGCTTTCTTACTGGAAAGAAATGGGATTCTGGATTTTTGGATGGCGCCTTTGATTTGTTGAAAGAAGACATCACTCTATCAGAGAACGCACCTGGTGGAATGATTGAATTTCGTAGATCGCTTACTTTGAGTTTCTTTTTCAAATTTTTCCTTTTTGTTACTCACGAAATGAACAAAAAAGGATTGTTAAAGGACGGATTGCATGAAACTCATCTATCAGCTGTACAGTCTCACTGTAGGCCTGCTACTGTTGGGACTCAAGGTTATGAATTAGTCAGGCAAGGAACTTCTGTGGGCCAGCCCATGGTTCATATGTCGGCCATGCTTCAGGTACTCTTAATGTACAATCATTTTACAGAATCCAAATTTTTAACCCATTCCATTTTGGTTCACATTAATAGTTCAAGCAAAAAGTCTTGTGAATTCACTTCCCTAAGGAGTACAATTATGCAGGCACTATAGTTTAAAGCAATGGAGGTCCACTGGCCCTATCCTATTAGATATCTTGTTCGAAAAGGACTAATATGTACTCAATATGTTCTAGGCAATTCAGGGGCTCTTTGGTTTGCACCTTGAGCAAAGTTGTCTGGCTCAGGCAGTGTTCCCAGGCGCTTGATTTCGAGTGCCTGTGGCTGGGATCGCTGCCTGGCCAGGTAGCTACTTGCCAGGAAGAAACCAAACAGACCCTGTCAATTCATCCATACCGTGGAGAATCAGAAATGGCAAACAATGAAACGATAATAGGCAAACACATAGTAATTTTGTTCTCTACATTGTAGGTTTTTGGAGAAGTGCAGCACTAGGACTTATCTGATCAGATGCTCTATTTATTTTATTCATTTGCTCAAAATGACACAGAATATCTTGTTTCCTTGACCTATGCAACACTTACAGTGAATAAGCCTGAACGCTCCCTGCATTACTTCATTTTATTTACCGGTTGCAAGAATAGCCAAATAAGTTTTACTCTAATTTTCCTTTTCTTTTCTAGCCTACCCGTACTAGTAGACAAGGAATCCATACTAGTGGAGAGCCAAAAAATCACTTCCTGGTTACAACCCATAATTGTTGGATATGGTAGGCAAGAGAAGCAAATATGTCTATAATTGTTGGGCCCTGCAATATTCTTATGGCATCACTATAATGTTCTTTCTGTTAGTAATGTTCTCCATATGATGTGTATGTTGTGTCCTCCCATTTGATTTTTCTTAGTTTGAAATATTCTCCATCATGCCAGGTTACTGGTGAGGCTGAATACACCGATGATACATCGATACTCCCCAATACTTTGCATGCTGCTCTAGTACTGAGTAAGAAGGCTCATGCTCGTATATTATCAATTGATGATTCCCTTGCCAAATCATCCCCTGGGTTTGCTGGTCTGTTCCTTTCAAAAGACGTACCTGGTGCTAACCATATTGGACCAATTATACATGATGAAGAGGTTTTTGCATCAGATGTTGTTACTTGTGTTGGTCAGGTATCTTCTTGATTTAATTTTTTTATGTATCTTCACAGTAATTTTGGCATTTCATAGGAGCTCGTTACATATCTTTCTTCCCGTTGGCAGATCATTGGAATTGTTGTAGCGGATACCCAAGATAATGCGAAAAATGCCGCCAATAAAGTACATATTGAGTACTCAGAGCTACCAGCAATTTTGTCTATAGATGAGGCTGTCAAGGCTGGTAGTTTTCATCCAAACACCAAGAAATGCCTTGGAAAAGGCGACGTTGAAAAATGCTTTCTGTCTGGTGCATGCGACAGAATTATATCAGGAGAAGTTCGAGTTGGAGGTCAAGAGCATTTCTATATGGAACCTCAAGGCACTCTTGTCTGGCCAGTTGATTCTGGAAATGAAATTCATATGGTCTCATCCACTCAAGTATGTTCTGCATCTGTGGGTTATAGATGAAAATGTGGTTGGCTGGTTGCATTTCCAAATGAGCTTTTTATAAAAGTAACCTAAATAAATAAAAAGAATGTCAAAATCAGATGACAATGTGATGGAAAAGCAACAGAACTTTTTCATACTAAATGCACAGTGAGATCAAGATAAAATGCTGTGATTTATTCTTTAGTTTGATACACTAAATTTTCTTCCCTATATTTTTTTACGAGAACACAGCGAGGTAAACCCCCTCTGTACTTATATTAAAACCAAAAACAAACAAAAGGTCTGAGGACAAAAATTATTACAGGGCAATGGGCAATATACACAGAAAAAAGAAAGGAAAAGAAAGCAAAAGAGATGAATACTATACACTAAGTTTGCTGCCTTATATTTGCGGCCCTATTTGGGCTACTTATTCCACAGTCTAAGGATTGAAGGGCTGTTGGGAATTTAGTTTTTTCATGCAGCTACAGTTTCCTGTGATGTGATTTTTCGACAAGATCAACTTACAATCAGTTGAGTTTGACGATTTTTTTCTTTGTGTCAAGGCTCCCCAGAAGCATCAGAAGTATGTTGCCAATGTTCTTGGTCTTCCAATGTCAAAAGTTGTGTGCAAGACTAAGCGTATTGGTGGTGGATTTGGTGGAAAAGAAACCAGATCAGCAATATATGCTGCAGCAGTAGCTGTGCCCTCTTATTATTTGAGAAGGCCAGTAAAGCTTATTTTGGACAGAGATATTGACATGCTAACTTCTGGACAGAGGCATAGTTTCCTTGGGAAATATAAGGTATCAAACTTAAAAAACATATACCTTCAGAGAAAGTGGACCAAATGATTTCATAGAGATGGCATACCTTGCGATGCAATTGTGAATACTAAGCACTAACCAGTGAATACTTTGCACAACTGTCATGTAACCAGTAAATGCCCATGTATTGACAATACTTTTTTTCCATGCTCATTTTACTTTTGGAGCACTTAACTTCCTATTTATCGTTTGTAGGTTGGATTTACCAATGACGGGAAGATATTGGCTTTAGACCTTGAGATTTATAACAACGGTGGTAATTCCCTTGATCTGTCCCTGGCAGTCCTAGAACGTGCAATGTTTCATTCAGAAAATGTATATGATATCTCGCACATAAGAGTCAGTGGGCAAGTCTGCTTTACAAACTTCCCAAGTAACACTGCTTTCCGAGGTTTTGGCGGTCCACAAGGAATGCTGATTGCAGAGAATTGGATCCACCACATGGCGAGGGAACTCAAACGAAATCCCGAAGAAATAAAAGTATATACATTTGTTGGTAGTGGTAATATCATTTTTCATGCTATTAGGGTATTAATTGAGCTTTTTGCAGGAACTTAACTTTCACAATGATGGAGTTGAACTGTATTATGGCCAGTTGCTCCAGAACTGTAGAATAAGTTCAGTGTGGAATGAACTAAAGGCATCTTGTAATTTTGTGGAAGCTCGCAAAGCCATAAGTACTTATAACGCTAACAGTCGTTGGAGAAAACGAGGAATTGCCATGGTCCCAACAAAATTTGGTATATCCTTCACTGCAAAATTCATGAATCAGGTGAATAATGTTCCATCTTGAACTTTGAAGTTCTCTTACTTTCCTTTAACTGGATAAAGTGTGCAAATCTATTTAATTAGTTGTGGTTTTGAATATTTGATAAGAGTTATAAATGTGGAATCTAAACAAGGCCTACTTGATACTAGAGGACCTGACAAGAACTGAAATGCTGTTTTGACTGGTACTTCTATATAGAGTTAATTTCATAAAACCACAACTTTTTTGTCTGGTTCCACATGTCAATCACATTTTCTCATACTAAAGCAAATGGTAGCTTACACGTGGGGCCAGGTGAAATTTGTGATTTTGCGATATGAAGGTGCAGATAGTTGTGATTTTGTGAGACTAGTTTTAAAAGTTCTAGTTTTCCGATATACAACAGAAAAGATTGAATCTTGTGATTCTTTGAAATTAACTCTTCTATTTAATGCTGAAGTATCCTGTCAGCAGGTACCCTTTTAGTATGACTAATTGTCTTTTGCTGGCACTAGTATCAGTAGGAAATTTTTTCTAGCTGTTATATATTGCTCACTATGGATAGAGCACAATGATTCCATATTTATACCAGTTATCACCATGTTACACTCTAATAGTCCAGTATCATCCCAATTTGGAAACTCATATGTGGACCATAGATGTTCAAAAAACGAAACCAATGATGTAAAGCATAGACACAAGTCCTGCTCAAATTCTTCGTTTTATAGTTATTTTAATGCACCAAAGTTTTGGTGGATGAACAATGCAGGCCGGTGCTCTTGTGCAAGTTTACACTGATGGAACTGTCTTGGTAACACATGGTGGCGTTGAGATGGGACAGGGTTTGCACACGAAGGTAGCCCAAGTTGCTGCATCATTATTCAACATCCCTCTTAGCTCTGTATTTATCTCAGAGACGAGTACTGATAAGGTAAAGTTTTCCACATTGTCATACTCTAAATGTACTGGTGTTTTAGTTTTAATTTACGATCTAAGAATTCCTGACAGAGACAGAATTAACTCATAAATGCTTCACATGCTTATAGGTTCCAAATGCATCACCCACAGCAGCTTCTGCCAGTTCAGATTTATACGGAGCTGCAGTTTTGGATGCCTGCCAACAGATCAAGGCTCGGATGGAACCCATTGCTAGCAGGGGAACCCACAACTCGTTTGCTGAGGTAATGCCATCAATAATTTCCTCTGTTACACGAGTATACTGATTTAATGTGAATCACCCTTGACATGTGTGAATTCACCCTATTTTTCATGCTATTTCAAGTTTTGAACTATAACTATTCCACACAATCACAAACTTGCAGTTGTATGCTATGATCTTTAAAGGTATTGTGGGTTTATCAGTGTAGTGTTTAGACCAACAGTTCTATTGTATGATGGAAGCATTTATATATACTGTTGAGTTATGACAATGCATACTTGGAATATTCTAGAATATTTGGGAAAGCACAAGACAGAAGAAATTTGTCATGGAAGAGTCTAGAACTGTTTCTTCATGGCAAAGTAAAGAATAGTCTAGAAACTAGATATTTATGTAGGGTAATAAATATCTAGATATTAGGATAAGGATGAGAATATTCTAGAGCTAGATATTTTGGTTAGAAGGGTGTGGAATGTTGCCATGTGGCAACATCCTAGAGACTATATATAAGTATAAATAGGGGTACCCTCTACCCTCCAAGGTACCATGCCATGGAGCCATAGAAGCCACCACATGTGAAGGCATGGCAAGGGTTGCCATGATGTGTCTTAGAGTATAAGAGTGTTATGGTTAGTCGGTGGTGTGTAGCCATGAAGAATGTTGTATCTTGTGTCAAGTTTATATTATGAATAAAGGCTAAGCTCTTTTGTACAGAGGTGGTCTCCCAAGTTGGGAGAGTAAGATGAAGCTCTCCTCGATATAGTTAGAAGGTTGGGTTTGGGTCCACGGAAGAAGTGGTATCACACCGGTTTGGTACCATTTCTAGGAAGTCGGTGTCAGTCTGGGAGCACCGATTTCCCCAACAATTGGTATCGGAGCAGGGCGGTCCGGGACTCGTCAAAAGAGGGAGGAGTCTCCTGCAAGTGCGGGGCACTTATGTTGGAGAGACTAGTCGAAGATCACGATCCGGGACTCGTGAAGTGAAGAACACCGGTCCGGGACCAAGTGTAATGCATGGGCAGTTTGAGGCTGTCCGTAGAGGGAGGAGTCTGTTGTAAGTGCAGGGCACTTACCTTGGTCGGTGCAACCGGTAAGCACAGGGTGCTTACATTGCTCGGTGTGGAATCGAGTGGCACTAGAGGGGAATGTGCTGAAGAGCACGGTCTGGGATCTGTGGAGAACGCTGGTCCGGGACCAAGCATAGATGACGCCGGGCGTCCGTCGAGGTGGCAGATTTCTAGAGTGCATGAGAAGTTGTGATAGGCAATCCTTCACCGAGGAGCGAGGGAGAATGCGAAGCTTTGCAAAAGTGTGTGTGGAAGGACGCAAGGCTATGTTGGTGTTGGAAAAGACAATCGAGGAGAAAGAGATGGAGAAACCGAAGGTGACTTGGGATACATCGGCAAAGTGGAGAATCGAGAGATGTCAACCAATGGGAAAGCAAGTATGCATTGAGAGGAAGTGTTGAGTTATGACAATGCATACTTGGAATATTCTAGAATATTTGGGAAAGCACAAGATAGAAGAAATTTGCCATGGAAGAGTCTAGAACTGTTTCTTCATGGCAAAGTAAAGAATAGTCTAGAAACTAGATATTTATGTAGGGTAATAAATATCTAGATATTAGGATAAGGATGAGAATATTCTAGAGCTAGATATTTTGGTTAGAAGGGTGTGGAATGTTGCCATGTGGCAACATCCTAGAGACTATATACAAGTATAAATAGGGGTACCCTCTACCCTCCAAGGTACCATGCCATGGAGCCATAGAAGCCACCACATGTGAAGGCATGGCAAGGGTTGCCATGATGTGTCTTAGAGTATAAGAGTGTTATGGTTAGTCGGTGGTGTGTAGCCATGAAGAATGTTGTATCTTGTGTCAAGTTTATATTATGAATAAAGGCTAAGCTCTTTTGTACAGAGGTGGTCTCCCAAGTTGGGAGAGTAAGATGAAGCTCTCCTCGATATAGTTAGAAGGTTGGGTTTGGGTCCACAGAAGAAGTGGTATCACACCAGTTTGGTACCATTTCTAGGAAGTCGGTGTCAGTCTGGGGAGCACCGATTTCCCCAAC
>JAUNZO010002569.1:0-114914 GCA_031894775.1 Chloris gayana
GATATTACGTCGTTGTCGAACAGATGTGGGTTTGTTTTCTTTTTGCACAATTAAAAGAAAGGGATACCGATTCTATTCCTGCCATCAAACACCGCCGTCCACACCTGATCTGCATATAAAAATCGGATCTTGACCGCAGAAAGGAAACAAAGAATGTGTTCGTTTCCTGGGTCTAAATTTTATAGCTGTCACACCAAAATGAATCTTATTATTTAAAAGTACTAAATAAAATTTAATTACAAAATAAATTACAGGCCCCTAGACTAATTTACGAGACGAATCTAATGAGGTTAATTAAGTCATGATTAGAAGACAGTTACTGTAGCATCACTTTAGTAAAATATAGATTAATTAAGCTCATTAGATTCATCTTAAAAATTAGTATCAATATGTCAAAACAATTATCATTAAATTGATCGAAATATTTATAAATAGTAAATGTGATAGTGCTAAATTTTAGAGGACGGGACACTAGCCAAACTGCATCGCATGATGCCCTCCTCCTCCTCGTCATCCGCAGCGGCCGTCGGAATCGGTGACGCTTCATCTGTCAGTGTTTCGCTCGGTGCGATGGCCGCCGGCGCCGCAGCAGGGGCGGGACTGGGCCGGATTGCCGCCCGAAATCATCTCGTCCATCTTCCACATGCTGGATCACGCCGAGATCATGTTGTGCGCCGACAAGGTATGCCGCTCTTGGCGCCGCGCCGCGCGCGAGGAACCCGAGCTCTGGCGCCGCATCAAGATGCGCCGACATGTCCAACTCGCCGAGCTGGACCTGGTGGACCTCGACGCGATGGCAGTCGATGCCATTGAGCGCAGCCAGGGGCAGTGTGAGGCGTTCGGGGGAACCTACGTCCGCGGCGATTTCATCCGAGTCCTCGCTCAAAAGTAAGATTGCTTCAAATTACCGTGTATCTTCCACCTTTCTATTCGCCGAATCCATTAGTTTTTACACATGCACTTTTGCTAGATTTTGTATTCCTCCATTCAAATTCAACCTCAACAGCATCCTTATATTGTTTACTTTGGGGAAAACAGAATCTTGCCATACTTTTGTGATATTTGCATGCCGAATATATATCTCAAAGTGAAAAAATATACTTTTGTGATATTCTGCACAGGAAATGCGTTGAAGGTTGTTGCCACGGCGTGCCCGCTGCTGAAGCACCTGAGGCTCGGCAACTCACCTGCCCTTCCGTATAATAGTGAAGACGTTGACAGTGCAGAGCCTTTGCGATTGCCCAAATGCATGTCATACGTTCCTTGAAGCTCGTCGATGATAACCTCACTAAACAAGGACTAGCGGCTATCCTTGACAACTGTCCCCATCTGGTGTTTCTTGACATCCGCACATGTGCTTCTTTATCTCCACCGACGACGCTCTGGCGCTGCGAGCTAAATATCCACAGATCAGTACCTTTCTAGTGAATGTTCCCGGTGACTGCTATCTCAAGGATTTTGATCGTCGTCCCGTCAGGGTCAGTCCTATTATTATTAGTGAATGTTCTTCTTGTCACAATTACTTCAAAGGTAACAAAGGAAGATGGTACTGGGAGCATCCCTGCGAGGGTAATGTCGAGGAACCCGTGGTCGTGGACACAGTGCGCCAACTACGCTTCCTTCAGCTCCACCGCAATGACCTCACAGATCATGGACTGAGGAAAATTCTTGCCACGTGTCCCCAGCTAGAGTCTGATGACATACGCAACTGCCGTGATATCCTTGTGGACAAGGCAACGCAAGCTAAGTTACGCTACTATCCCATGCGTGGTGACTGCTCTAGGATCATGACCAATAAGTTAACTGCCAAACTACTTTCGGAACTGCTCCAGTTTATACAATCCTACAGTCCTCAGCATAAAGGACTGGCGTAATATGATCATGAACGAGCTTAATGGCTTGGAAGATCGTTACCGCCGGATCTGTCTAAGGAGAGAGATAAAATACTATCGCCGTAAAGCCAAGAAATTGAGAAAACTGATTGCTGAAGAGCCTAGTGATGGATCTCCTAATTTTAAGGAATTTTATAGACTGGAGTTTAGATGTGGCTATCTGGTGGTGGAGAGATTTGGTTGGCAGAAGTTTGTGCCTGACAGTCATATAGAATGTTCTACATGCCTCATCTTTGAGTACTTGGCTCATCGTTGGGGAGAGTTGGATCTTGATGACTATCCTGACTATTACGATCCTTCTCACGGCCTTGATAGCCTTGACGAGACAGGCTTCCTGGTTCAGAATGGAATGCTTCCCCAATAGGTGTCGAAGTATCTGAAAATGGACATGTTGCTGATATTGATTTTTTGGTGGAACATGATGCCTTTTGGTTCAGGGGCCTCTTGCTACTTTTCTTTCTTTTCTTTTTTTAGCTGAATGGAATTCCAACCAAAGTTTCGGATTCTTTCAACAAAAATCAGCATCGTGTTTAACTAAACAATCAGATATTATTTCATCCTTGAGAGCAGCGGCCCTGACGTCGCTGATTTTGTTTATTGCTGATCACCTGTGTACTTATACCGGGAAATAATTGAAGATGCCTTTTACCTCAAACAAAGGAGATAGATTCATAAATATGGAACAAACCATATTGAATGTTCCAATATAAAACTAGGCTCAATAAAGTATGACACTACTCTAGTTACAAAAATGAGGGAAGAAAGATAGAGTGGAGGGATGGGGTAGCTAGTCCCGACTATCTTATGGCATTATTTGCATCGATAAGTCAGATAAAGAGTTCTTTGAATTGTTTATGCTATACTACATTTTTGTATGGAAGAGTGATAGACATGGGAGGTTACGGCGGGACATTCATCTAGTGAGCAAAAACAATGACAAGTGTGTCGTGTGTGGGCGAGGTGGATTGTCATGGCTTGCATGCCACTGTCATACATAGTCGTCATATCCCTAAGAATGGTGACAGAAGGCCGTGGACCGCGATGAGCCTGACTGTGTGTTCTTGATCACGTGTAGATCTGTCATGTGTGAGTGAGGCAATGATCATGATCGACTTTATCTCAAAGATTGCCCATATGTCACAACTACATAACTTACAACTTCTTAAGAGAGTAATTATGAATGTCAAGTTCATATGATCGACTTCAAACTTGAACAGTCTGATTCTTATCGTGAAACAAAACAAAATATTGAAGACCTTTCTCTGTAAAACCATCCTATTTGTCTCGAATGTACTTATCTTTTGTTATTAAACTAGAGTCTCGAATGTACAAAGATTATGACTGCATGAAAACTATTGTTGCCACTACCCACACGTGTATGTCATATATATAGGCAGAACTGGCATCTAATATCACTTTTAGGGGTTACGTAGACAGGTAGTCTTCCATACTTCAAGGGACGCAGAAAATCTGGTTTCATGATGCAGGTCAAGAAAGATCAATCTACATGTAAAGTAGACCTATGCAGTTATCTACTTATATATAAAAGATGCAACCCACTAAAAGCCCTTCAATACTATTTTTCTAGCTCCACGTTTGCGCCACATCATCTCCAACCCACTAAGAGCCATTCAATGTTACTTTTCTAGCTCCACGTTGCGTCACATAATCTCAAATAATTTTAACAATTAGATAAAGATTGAATGTTGACGATTAGGAGCTATTTTGAACTTTTCAAATATCTGACATGTCATCTAGAAAGTTAGCACTCCCGATTATCACTCTGACTCCCATCTATCCATCCATGCATCAATATTCTCATGTCACTTCATGTTATACGGTCACCATAAATTAAGGTAGAGAAACTACTGTCTCTAAATACCTCCATTACTACTCCACCTTTTGTTTCTATGTCTTTTCCGTTTCTATTTACTTTCTTTTCTGGGTGTTTGTGAAGTGATTTTTTCTTTATATTATATAATATGCCGCGGCAACACGCGGGTATTATCTAGTTCTTATTATGACTGTACCATCCCTACCTCAAAGTGTTTACTATTGACGTGATGATGAAAGGCATAGTTTCAATGCATGGGGTGCATTTCGCCAAGACTAGTTTATTCTCAGTGTGTGTTTTTGTGTGTGCTGTTAGTGCTTGTTATGCGTTGTATCATGTATGGTTGTATCCTTGTGCTAAGAAAATATTCTTATTATGACTGTACCATCCCTACCTCAAAGTGTTTACTATTGACGTGATGATGAAAGGCATAGTTTCAATGCATGGGGTGCATTTCGCCAAGACTAGTTTATTCTCAGTGTGTGTTTTTGTGTGTGCTGTTAGTGCTTGTTATGCGTTGTATCATGTATGGTTGTATCCTTGTGCTAAGAAAATATTTTCACATGAGGATTTTGCATTACTTTTACTTTTGTTTTGTACTTCTTTATTTTGTGACAGAACCAACCGACCAGGATTATACCAGGAAGTAATATCTTGGTTATATGTGGTAATTAAGTGACGTAGTTGCCTAGCTATCTGGCACATGCAATTATTCACCGACAATGGGTGACTGTATAATGCTAGGCTATGCGCTTGACAAGCTTTTCCTCTTTTGTGTCTATGAATTTTGTAATAATGGGACCAAAAGGTTGTATGCATCAAGTATGCAAAAAGCCAAAAACTCTTTGTAAGTTATCTGTTTGGAATGTAATGACAATAATGCAATGGTGAACAGTACTTTTCATTATTGAGATAGGGTTACATTTATAGGGGGAAAGATGCCTCCTCAAAGGGGTGCCTCTGTGGGGACGCGTCCGTACGGACGCGCCTCTACAACAGTGAGGAAGGTACACGACCTTTGGAGAAAAGGCGTGTCCCTTGGTTGCTACAGTGATCAACGGATCACTTTATCTTCTAACACTCCCCTTGATCAGTTGATCCTGAATGTACTCCTTTCTTCATGAGTCGGCTTCTCCAAAAACCCTGTGGGAAAAATAGGAAGATATTTTCTTGATATAATATGTTGTGCAAAACTCCTTAAAACCTTTATAGGAAAATAAGGAGAAAACATCCAACATATAAATGTCTCTTATTATCACTGTATATAAAAACCCTTATGGGAAAAATCCAGTGATATTACATATAGCTTGTAAATGCATTGCCTCGTTAAAAACCTAGTATGAGAAAATTCTTCAAATAAAACTCATACCGGGAAAAGAGTGCAATGTGATACTCTTATAGGTTACATAGTTCGGAGGATTCTCCTCCTGATTTTTGCAAATTTCTAAGTCTTCTCATACCAATGCCATGCACACATTTTTCAAATGATGAGGTTGGTAGTGACTTAGTAAATAAATCTGCGAGGTTATCACAAGATTTTATTTGCAAAATGTTTATCTCACCGCTTTCTTGAAGCACATGAGGATAAAACAATTTTGGTGCAATATGTTTTGTCCTATTGCTCTTTATGTAACCTGTTTGTATTTGTGCAATACAAGCCGCATTATCTTCATAGATAATGGTTGGTGATCCAATTGGACCAACCCCACATGATTGTTGTATGTGGTTTATCACTCTACGAAGCCATACACATTCACGTGATGCTTCGTATAATGCAATGATTTCAGAGTGATTGGTAGATGTGGCTATTAGAGTCTGTTTCGAAGACTTCCATGAAATAGCCGTTCCACCATGTAAGAACACGTAGCCTTGTTTGTGATCCGGCGTTATGGGGATCCGAAAGATAGCCAGCATCGGTGTACCCAATTAGGTTGAAGTCTTGGTTCTTTCTGAAGAAAAGACCAAGATCTTTAGTGCCAGCGAGATATCTCAAGATATTTTTCACTCCCGCCCAATGTCTTTGGGTCGGTGCAGCGCTATGTCTAGCTAGTAGGTTCACTGCAAATGCAATATCAGGCCTTGTGCTATTTGCAAGATATATAAGCGCTCCAATGGTACTAAGATACTGGACTTCAGGTCCTAATATCTTTTCTCCTTCTTCTTTTGGTCGGAACGGATCTTTATCGAGCTCTAAAGCTCTAACGACCATAGGGGTTTTAGCAGGGTATGCTTTATCCATATTGAACTTCTCCAATATTTTCTGGGTATAGGCAGACTGGTGTACTAAAATTCCTGTGGGAAGATGCTCAAGTTGTAAACCTAAGCAGAATTTGGTTTGACCCAAATCCTTCATTTCAAATTCCGTCGTCAAATGATTGCGTGCTTCTTTAATATCCTCTGTATGACCAATGATATTTAAATCATCAACATACACCGATATAATACAAAATCCTGTAGAGGACTTTTTAATAAACACACATGGGCAATCATTATTATTAGAGTAACCTTTTTGTAAAAGATACTCTTTTAGTCGGTTGTACCACATACGTCCCGACTGTTTTAAGCCATACAGAGACTTCTTTAGCTTCACACAATACATGTTGCTATTTGCGTGCTCATTCGGTACAGGAACTCCATCAGGAATCCTCATGTATATGTCCGAATCTAGTGATCCATAAAGATATGTTGTCACGACGTCCATCAACTGCATAGATAGACGATTTTGAACTGCCGATGATATCAGATATCGGAATGTTATTCCACTCATAACTGGAGAATATGTCTCATTGTAATCAACACCGGGTCTCTGCGTAAACCCTTGTGCAACTAGCCTTGCTTTGTATCTCACCACCTCGTTGTTTTCATTCCGTTTCCGAACAAAAACCCACTTGAATCCCACAGGGAAGACTCTCGGAGGTGTAGGAATTGCTGAGGTAAAAACCTCTCTTTTCCTTAACGAGGCTAGCTCGGCTTCAATTGCTTTTTTCCATTGATTCCAGTCCGAGCGTCTACGACACTCTGCCATGGTCTTAGGATCTGGATCATTCAGAAAATTTTCTGCAATTGTAGCTGAGAAGTAAGTGTCGACAAATCGTAGTCGTACGATCATATGATTCTCCAGTGTTCTCATAATGAACGGAAATTTCTTGTACCCCATGTGACTCCTCATGATTTCCGATGTCCCAGCCTTCAGAAATAGTGTGCACATTTGAGCTGGGTTGTGGATCCATATGGACCACTGGGTGTATACTACCCTCATGGTGTCTGTCAATCATAGGTTGATTTACATTTACAAGCTGTGGAGGATTTTGTCTTCCGACGTTTGTTAGGCACATTGTCCTTCTTAGAATTCCTCTCTTTCCTTGGTCGCTTACTAGAAGCATCAACCTGCTTGGTGGCCGTACTTCTCCCCCTCTTTTCTTGAGATGAGAGTTGAATGGTTTTATTTGGTACCTCCACTCTTTCCGGCGCATTCCTAGCTGGGTTCAAGGATTTTGTGACACCTTTATAGTCAGTAAATGCATCCGGCAGATTGTTTGCAATATATTACAAATCAATTATCTTCTGAACTTGGAGTTCAGTCTCTTGGGTACGTCGATCTGCATTTTGGATACTCTTTGCATCCCAATCAATTTCCTGGCATTCTGTGTGGTACTTAAAATCTCCCCCTAATGCCGGAAAATGATCTTCATTGAATATACAATCAGCGTACCGGGCCGTGAATAGATCCCCAGTCGGGGGTTCCAGGTATTTAATGATCGACGGAGATTTATATCCCACGTAGATCCCCAATTTCCTGTGTGGACCCATAGCAGTACGCTGAGGTGGTGAGATCGGTACGCACACAGCGCAACCGAATTTTCGCAGATGAGAAATACTTGGAGCATTTCCACGTACCAACTGTAGTGGGGAAGTACTATGATATGCAGTTGGACGCAATTGTATCAAGTCCGCAGCGTGAAGTACCGCGTGACCCCAACATGATGTTGGTAAAAATTACAATTTTGCAACATTGGTCTCGCAATGAGTTTGATTCTCTTAATTAGAGATTCAGCCAAACCATTTTGTGTATGGACATAGGGGACTGAATGCTGAACTTCTATTCCTTGGGCCATACAATAATCATTGAAGGCTCGCGAAGAGAGCATTATCAAGTCGGATTGATCGAATCCTATGTTCAGGGAAATCTGCTCTCAATCTCAAGATTTGAGCAATGATCTTAGCAAATGCATGGTTTCCTGTGGACAAGAGACACACGTGAGACCATCTTGTAGATGCGTCTATCAAAACCATAAAATACCTGAATGGTCCAGACAATGGTTGTATCGGACCACATATATCTCCTTGAATTCGTTCAAGAAAATTGAGTGGTTCTCTATGGATCTTAAGATGTGATGGTCTTAAAATCAATTTTCCCGTTGCACATGCTGTGCATATAAAATCCGAAGATTGTGGGAATTTAGCCTCATTTAAATCATGACCAATAGAATTGCTAATAATTTTCCTCATCATCCCGACACCAGGATGTCCAAGGCGATCATGCCATGTTTTGAATGCATCAACATTCTGGAAAATTACTTTATATGCAACATGTGGTACGGGTCTTATGTATGTATAGTACAGTCCAGACGGTAAGGAAGGAATTCTTTCCAATATGTCTTCGCCATATCCGTTTTCTTTTGTAATGAGAAGAAACTCCTCATTGTTATTTGCATAGGTCTTAACATGAAGGCCATTCTTACGGATATCTCTATAGCTTAGGAGGGTACGAGTAGAATCGGAATACAATAATGCATTCTCGATTGTTATCTGCGTACCCATAGGAAGTATGATAGTGGCCTTTCCGGTACCAACTATCTCGGCATCGCGGCCAGCGATTGTTAAAACATGTCCACTCTTTTTAGTAAGAGTCTGGAAATATTTTATTTCCCTAAGTATAGAGTTTGTGGTACAACTATCCACAAGGCACATTTCCTCCTCCATCGAATTGACTCCCGTAAAATCTATATAGATGAATTGTAAAAAAATTCTCATCAGATATATAGAATACATACTTTATTTATAAGTATTTTAGGTATCAAAGTGCTGATTCCTATTACATAAACTACAACTATGTAGTTATTACAATGTTTTATTGACTAATACATAGACATCTAATAATTGAGGAGATCATGGATCCTATTTGAAGTCTCCAAACACATCGTTGGAAACGAATTCAACGATCGTGTTCTCCGTGTCCATGTAGTCTTCGACGGGCAGTGGTGGCTCCGAGTGACTTGGTCCTTGAGAAAGAACAGTCGCACTCTCTTTTGCCGCGGATTCTTGATTGAAGTGGGCTTCAAATTTTGATCCTTCTGCTTTCTTTCCCGGGGATTTCTGGTAGAGCTCAATCAAGTG
This sequence comes from Chloris gayana, assembly GCA_031894775.1. Classification (NCBI taxonomy): domain Eukaryota; kingdom Viridiplantae; phylum Streptophyta; class Magnoliopsida; order Poales; family Poaceae; genus Chloris; species Chloris gayana. Next base: position 9,124 of record JAUNZO010002569.1, read on the forward strand.
CTTCGGGGTTTGACATTTCTTAGTGGCATGTTTGTATCCTCCACACTTTCCACAAGGGTATCGGCCACTCTTAGAATTGTCTCTCCCATTAGCTTGTGCATTTGGCTTATTCTTTCTCTTTTTGTTGCCACGTTTCTTGGATTTACCTTTGAAGTTCTTAGAGTTGCTTGTAGAAGCATCGAACTTGTTCTTATTCCGAGCATTATTATGATGAACTTCAGGAAGAGGAGCACTTCCAATCGGACGTTGGTGATGATTTTTCATCGTAAGCTCATCATGCTTCTCGGCCTGAAGTAAATCATTGATAAGTTCAGGATAAGTCTGGTAATTCCTTCCACGGTATTGGTGTTGTAAGATCCTATCGGAGGGAACCATAGTGATAAGAGTTTTCTCAATCTTTTCCGCCTCTGTAGGTTCTTTCTCACAAAACCGTAACTTGGCACATATTCTATGAACGGCATGGTTGTAGTCCCCAATGGATTTAAAGTCCTGAAGACGAAGGTGAGACCACTCATGATTTGCCTCAGGCGGTATGACTGCCTTCTGCCGTTCATATCTATTCTTAAGAGAAAGCCAAAGTGCACTAGGCTCTTCCTCCATCACATATTCAGCTTTGAGATCCGGGTGCAGGTGTAGCCTCATGATGTACAAGGCTGTGTACTTGTATTGCTCTTCCAATACCGCCGCTCTCTCGCTAGGAGGAGTGAGGGCGGTAAAGATCCCACGGGAAGCCAAGCTTATCTTGATGTCCGTCGCCCATGTTGGGTAGTTCCGGCCATCTTGAGCGAGTTCCTCGAACTCACGGACCATGATACCTACATAGGTAAACCATAGATTTAATTAAAAATCTTCATGGTGTCATTGTAATAACTATGCAAAATTTTAATTCTGCATCGAATTTGTGAGATATAAAATCTCAATCGCAAATTCTCATTGTTGCAAGAGAAGTCTCTCTATTGCAAGCTAAGAAATTTAATTCTTAGCATTTTCATGTGTTGTAAAATTAATTGTGCCAATTAATTCTTAATGAATTAAATCTGACTGCTAGAAAATAAATTTCTATCACAAGTCATTTGTTTGTTTAGGTAGTGTTTACTAATGTCATGGGATGTCCCATTCAACATTGAAAATAAACACATCATGGGGAAAATACACATACGTGACCCATTCAACATTGATAATTTTTTTCAGTACATAGCTGAGAATAAATTATCTTAAACAAATTCCTGACACAATTATAGCAAGTATTGAATACTAAACTGACTATTACAACACTAATTGGAATTTAAATAAACTGTAATTCATAGAAAATACAAAGTTCTCTATGAAAACAGTGGACTCTAGGCCTCCGCCACTTCAGGCCGAAGCTTCCTGGGCGGTGAACCCAGTTGACCTTTCGGTCTGTATAGCAGCAGTAGCATGGGAGCTGGCCCAGCCCATTTAGCCAGCAGGTGACGGCTTCTATAAATGGGTGCAGTTAGGTTTTGGAGAATCCAACACCCAGCCGCCGCAACTCAGCACCCTGCCGCAGCATGCACATCTCCCCTGTTGCTGCCGCTAGTTATTCTCCGCCATCAGTTCTTCCCTCGATTTCCACCACCACCGCCGCCTCCCCCGTCCAGATCCGGCAGCCTCCGCCGCCGGTGATTTTAGTTGCGGTGCGGAGGCCCGTCCTCGTCCGAGGACAGAACATCGCTGGGAGCAACACCGTTGCAGTACGGCGAGCTTGTGGCCGTCGACGTCCATGCGCCGGCCTCACGTCCAGGGCGGCGCGCCGGTGCTCCGGCGAGGTGGCCGTGTCGTTGAAGAAGGCGGCCTCCGTTGGGGGCGTGCGGCGGTGGTCCGGCCACCGACGATGGGCTCGCAGGTGGCCCGGTTATGACCTCGAAGCCCGGCGCGCTCGATGACGACGAGGATGGTCCCGAGCGCGGAGCCATCCGCTCACTCGGTCGTCCTCTCCCCCCAACGCGCATCCGTGCGCCTCGTCGGGATGGAGCCGGTGAAGGCGGCGGCGATGGAGTTGGAGTCATGGAGATGATGGGCGAGTAGGTCTCCGGTGCGTTCTCCTCCGACGGCTCTTCTTCTTCTTCCTCTGGTTCCACTTCTACCGACGGTTCCATTTCTTGTCTCGGTTCAAGACCGAGAAGGACATGGACCGAATCCTTGTATTGCACATCCCTGCGTCGGACGAGACGGCGACCATGGTGCGGTGAAGTTTGGTGGGTCACCGGATCCGGCGGCCCCGGAGGTTGAAGGAGCGGTCGCGACCTCCATGGCCGCGGTCGTGAACGACCTCACGGCGGCGGAGGTAGTTGCCATGGCCGGTGCCCCAAACATCAACCGGGGTTCCTCCGTCGGCGTTGGCGTCGGGAGACGGGCATTCGGCGGCGCATCCGAGAGGACACCAAGGGCGTCCGGGAATGCTGCTTGGTCCGGCGGCGCTATCGTTGTTGCCGGGGTGGAAGATCCGGGCGGTTGCAATACTTGGGCCGGCGCCCATGTTGCCATGAGTGCGGCGGTCACGCCCGGGTGGCGGTTGTGGATGCCCCATCCACTTGGCCGCCCGAAGATGCGACGGTCTCTCGACCGGCGTGGTGGCGGCGACCGGAAGCACGGCGGCGGCCATGGAAGAAAGGCTGCTCGAAGCGGTTGCGGAAGTGGAGTCCACGGCGACCACGGTACGGACGGCGGCCACGATGGTTTCGGCGGCGCGGGTGCAGGGCGTGCAAGAGGAAGACTGCCGGAGCGGTGGTGAGTGCCGAGATCGGCATGTTTTCGCTCACCTCTAGATGTGAAAATCTCCACTGTTCTCGGCGAGAATCTCCGGCGAGATTAGGGCTTAGTGGTTAACGCGTGCTGATGACGTGTTTGGAATGTAATAACAATAATGTAATGGTGAACAGTACTTTTCATTATTGAGATAGGGGGCCCGTTCGTTTCCCCCTCTAAACCCGAAAATCGTCTAAACTTTAGAGCCCAGGAACCGAACGGGCCTCTAAAGTTTAGAGGGAAGGCCTTTTAGAGGCCTCAAAACCGAAGAGGGGGAGGGTATCTAAAAGGGCATTGCCAGCCGGAGGACGCGGCTGCCCCCGACCTTATCCACTCGCCCGCTACGTTTCGCCCCGACGCCGCTGCCGCCGTCCCGGCTCCCTCGCGCCGCCGCCGCATCGCGCGCTCCCAAATCCTCCTCCTCCGAGTAGGCCGCCTGCAGTTAGGTCGCTGTCCGCCGCGTAGATCCATCCACCCCGGCCGCCCGAGCAAGCAAGCTCGTGAGGTTCCTCCGCTCGTCGCGCCATTGGAAGAAGGAGTAAGGAGCAACTCTTCTGCATCCATGGACGGATTCGGCTCCGACGGCTACTCGGGTGATGGTACCCGCGACTTCTTCTCCAACTCCCTTCCCTTCTCACCGCGCCATTCATTGCCCGGAGAGGAGGGGGCCCGTCGCGGCGCACGGTCCGAGCAGCTACGGATCCCGCCTCAACTTCGACAACCTGGACCTCAACTCCCACTCCGGGGCTTCCCTCACCTTGGTTCGTACCAAGAGTATCCGCAAGAGGAAGGTCCCTCCGGAGGTCCGATGACGCTTCGGATCCGGAGGACCTCCCGTTTCCGGTGGTGGCGGAGTAGTCCCTCCGGATCCGTTCAACAGCGGTGAGGAGCGGTACCAAGCGCCGGCCCATAGAGGAGGTGGTGGCCATCGCCTTGGTGCACGCGGTGCCCGGCGCGCAAGGGCCACCGGTGCGGCAGGGCCTTCTCGTCGTGCGAGGTTCGGACCGATCCGTCCTCCGAGAGGAAGAGCTGCTGCTGAAGCCGAGGTACTGCGTTGCATTATGTGATCTATTCATTTGTGTCCTTACTATTCCATATTAAGTTTAGGAAATTTTGCACATGTAGAATCACGATAGGGGTAACTGGACCACGGCCAATACAATAGCACTTTGTGAAATAATTGTGGAGCAGAAGGAACTAGGAAATTATGTGAATGGCGTGATGAAGAACAGTGCATACGAACTGGTAGTGGACAAATTTTTTTAAAAACAGGAATGAAGCATGACAAAGGACAGATCCGCAATAAACTAGGGCAATTGAGAAAGTTGCATGGATTCTGTTCCATGGTAAGGAACAAATCGGGGCTCGGGAGGAGGCTCGATGGATGGCCATCGACCACCGCTTCCTGGTGGAAAAAAGAACTAAAGGTACATGTTATGTATTTTCCTCGTTTCATGACATGATAAATTTGAAGTACACCATGCAAAGTATAAATTCATACACCGAATGCAGGGTGTACCTCCTGAATTCAAGAAGTATCGAGCATGGTCCACCACCTTATTTGGACTTGCTTGATGAAATTTTCCATGGTGTTGCGGTGGACGGGTCAACATCATTTGTTCCTGGTGAATATGAAGACAAGGAGGAAGATGAGGAGGACGAGGAGGAAGAACAAGAAGAAGATGATTGATACGAAGTACCGCCACGAGCGCCCACGGATAACAGTCCAGCCACCTCGGGCAGCCGTAAGAGGGGTAGCGAGTACAAGCAATTCGAGTAACTAGTCCTGCAAAGAAGAGCAAAAGCCCTATGGTTAGGGTTTTTCAGAACATGATTGCAGAAAACAAGGAAGCCCACGTGCAGAAGATGAGTTTGATGCAAGCACAAGTTGAAGCAGCTAAAGCCGAGAAGAAGACCAAGGAAGATGAGAGCAAGGAAACCTTAAATTATATCATAGACAAGGCCCTTGCATGTGGTATTCGTAAAGGCAGTAGGGAGTGGTTTGCTCTTGCAGAAGTTGCCCGTGACAGTCACTACAGCAAGCTGTTCCTGGAAATTGACAATGCAGAAGGAATTGTTGAATTCCTCAAAATCTGGATTGAGCAATATATGAAGCCGTAGACCTGAACTCGAGAATGTACCTGTGTTTAATATTCAATTTGGTGGACATTATTGTTTTTGTTCGAACAATTGTTTTGTAATAATTTGAATCCTGTTATTGTATCGTATCATGATTGTTGATTGCTATGTACCTTGTAATAATTTCAGCACTTTTGCATTTCTTTTTGAATTCTGTAATTTTTGCCATGATTTACATCATGTGTAAGTAATAAGTGTGTAATAATGTGATAATTTTTTCTTAACTGCAGGATGATGAGGAACAACGGCTGCTGGAAGCATGGCAACAAGTGATTGATGATGAACAAGAGGACTTCAATCACCAATTGCCTCTACTAATGTACGGTATGATGCATGACCTCCACCACTACAACAAACAACCAAGGGCTAGGGGTCCCGAGACTGCAATTGAGAAAGTACAAATGTTTCGTCGGATACACATCATTGCCGCACCATGTTTAGGATGACCCCTGAGCTGTTTCATCATCTTCATGACATGTTAGTTCATTCATATGGTCTCGAATCATCATCCAAGACTACCAGCATAGAGGCACTAGGCATGTTTCTATGGATGGTTGGATCTCCTCAACCATTTAGACAAGTTGAGACCATTTTTGGGAGGTCCTTAGATACGGTTTCCAGAAATTTTTCCAAGGTTCTTAACTCTGTTGTCAAGCTATCAATAGATCTTATTAAGCCAGTGGACCCAGATTTCAGCACCGTACACCCTAGGTTACAAGAACGTAGATTCAAGGGAGTTTTCAACAACTGCATAGGTGCCATAGATGGAACTCATGTGGAGGTTACTGTACCATCAAACAAAGTTGCTCAATACCTTAACCGCAAGAGTAGGACCACCCAAAATGTAATGGCTGTATGTGATATGGACATGAGGTTCACCTTTGTTCTAGCTGGCTGGCCTGGGTCGGTTCATGACATGAGAGTGTTCAGTGATGCCATGAACAAGTATGGTCACAAATTTCCACATCCACCTGAAGGTAAGAAATATTTGTAATGCCATGTTTTACATTCTTGTAATAGTTTATGTGGACAAGGTAACCATACATGAACAAATTGCATCTCTCACATTGCAGGGAAATACTATTTGGTGGATTCAGGATACCCAAATAGGAAGGGTTACCTTGCACCATACAGAGGAACAAAGTACCATCTTGAAGAGTATCGGCTAGGAACAAGGCCAAGAGGTATGAAAGAGACGTTCAACTATGCACATTCATCGCTTCGCAATGTAGTAGAGAGGGCTTTTGGTGTGCTAAAGCAGAGATGGAGAATGTTGTATAGTGTTCCAAGTTATCCACTGCACAAACAAAGCAAGATCATTGTGGCAGCAATGGCACTTCACAACTTCATCATACAATATGGTAACCCAGATGAATTGTTCAACTGCATTCAAGACGAAGAAGACTCAACTCAACAGGACCATGAACAGCAGCAACTTCTGTCAAATGATGTTGCTCACGTACAAGATGAGGACATGAGCATGAATGCTTTTCGAGATCACATTGCCCATGCGCTGTACTCCAATTGAAAACTTTGATTTCCTTGCTTTGTTCTCCAGTTTTGAACGTTGAAACTTGTTTGTTATGACTTATGTTGTTGGAATAATGTCATTCATGTAAGGATTTTGATCAATTGTTTGAAGTCATTTGTCTCATGAAAATTGTGTGTATTATTGTTGGGGTATAACATGTGCATGATGCATCCTTATAACAGGGGGCAAAAATGTCATTTCCTGCAGTTTTAGAGGGTTTTTAGAGGGGCAAACGAACACACCCTCTAAACTTTAGATACCTGCAGTTTTAGACCCCCATTTGGGCTTACCCATCTAAATGCAGGGGTCTAAAAGAAACGAACACACCCAGGGTTACATTTATAGGGGAAAGACGCCTCCTCAAAGGGGTGCCTCTGTGGGGACGCGTCCGTACGGACGCGCCTCTACAACAGTGAGGAAGGTACACGACCTTTGGAGAAAAGGCGTGTCCCTTGGTTGCTACAGTGATCAACGGATCACTTTATCTTCTAACATTATCCATTATCTAGCACATGGATCTAAACTCTAAAGCACTCCAGCCAAATGACATATTGACAATCACTTTGCTGCCCTGATCATGTCAAATGACATTCATCATCTCCTACGTGAGGCAGATATACTTAGGTGGCATTCTCCTTCTTTTTTTTTAACAATTTTCCTTCCCAGTTTCCACTTAATTCAACTTTTAACTGTTCCCCCTGGAACTGCTTTAGGTAAAATGGTAATAAAAAAATCTATCTAGCACATGGGTCTAAAAGCTAAAGCACTCCAGCCAAATGACATGTTGACAATCACTTTGCTTCCCTCATGTCAAATGGCATTCATCATCTCCTACGTGAGGCAGATACTTAGGTGGCATTCTCCTTCTTTCTTTTTTCAATTTTCCTTCCCAGTTTCCACTTAATTCAACTTTTAACTGTTGCCACTGGAAATGCTTTAGGTAAAATGGTGCTTAGATATGTTTCCCTCGTGTCATCATGAACTATAAACTAGAAAGATTTTTTTCAGTGTCACCATGTTGTTCTCTGGCATGCAGGTTATTGTTTATTAACACACATATAATCATTTTTGCAATGGTAAATCAATATGCCAAGCCAAAGTATGTGGGAACAATAAGTTTAGAATAGTACAACACATAAGATGAAATTGATCCTCTCTATCTGTGTCTGTGTGTGCCATTGATGAGTTGACTAGAAGCGTTAGCCTTGTGGGCTGGAAAACTAAGTTCTTGGGCCTGAATTTCATCTTCTGTATGAAAGGATAGCCCAACATCATAAATTATGTTTATGCTCCCTCTGTTCTTAAATTATTGACGCCGTTGACTTTTTTCATTACGTTTGATCGTTTGTCTTATTCAATATATTTTAAAAATTAATATTTTATTATAATTTATTTTATCACTAAAGGAAGTTGAAACACCACTTATGATTTTACATATTTAAGAAAATATTTTGAATAAGACGAATGGTCAAACATAATGAAAAAAATTAACGAGTATCAACAATTTAAAAATGGAGGGAGTATAATTTGCCTCAGAAAAATATATGAGTTTCCTCACCTATGATGAGATTCATGTCGGCGGGTGAACCAAGCCTAATACATAATGTTAACAAAGTAAATTATGTGCATTAGTTGGCCTCCGGCCATATTTGTCTCTCATTTGCAGCGAGGGTCTTTGTCGAATATCAATCATTTGCTCAGAAATGAATGGATTTAGAAAAAAAATGTATCATTGATATTAACAGATAATAAAGATATTTTAATTTTATTCGATCCATAAAATTCTGGAACGTGTGCCAATGAGAGCATGCTTGAGTGTGCTACATGTTGCCTAGGCAGGTCCATGTGAATTTGTAGTTCCTTATGTGAAAAAAATGGTTAAGTCAACCCAGCAATATGGTTTTTACTCTACAGTCTAAATGGTTTGCAAAATATGCAGCAGCAGCTAAGGTATGTTAAGATGAGAAAATTGGGCGATATACACTTATCTTCAAACTGCTAGTGGCTAGCTAGTGCTAGAAATGCACCAAAATAATTACGAGATGATCCATATATGACAGCAATATATATGAATTTAATTAATCTGGTGAGAAACACAATGCCAAAAGTCTCTAGCCAAATTGAGGCTATTCACAGCTTCTACTTTGATGTATGGATTAGCTGCCACAAGAACTAATGATCAATCTTGAATTCACGAGCTTACTCCGATCGGCGGCTATGCTGGCGCCGAACAGCCTGACGACATGGAACATCGTCGACGACTACGCTGCTGCCGCCGCCGCTGTCGTCCCTCCTCATCCTCTTCCTCTTCCTGCACTCGATGAACAGCCGCCGCTTGTCATCACACACCGCCATTAATGGTACTCCCTCCGTTTAAGAATATAAGGATTTGTTGACTTTCTGATTTTTCATTTGACCATTTGTCTTATTCAAAATATTTGTGCAAATACAAAACTAAAGAAGATGTACTTAAAATATACCTAGAAATAAAGTATATTGTATCAAAATAAATAAAATTTTAATATTTTTTTTGAATAAGACGAATGGTCAAACATGACATCTAAAAGTCAACAAATGCTTATATTTCTGGACGAAGGGAGTAGCAGCTATCTGCGAGAAGGTAACCGTGTCGCCTGCGGCGAGGCCTTTTTCCATGACGAATCGGCTCCACCGTCGAGTTGGCTGCTTGTGATGTGATGTGATTCTGATCCTTACTTGCATCGATCGGTGCTGTCGACGCCAATGTCAACATTGCAGTACGTTCCACGTGAGAATGGGAGTTTAGTTTAGGAATCCTCAGCATGAGACCAGCACACGTTTCCCGAGATCCTCAGCATGAGCAAAGATCCCCAAAACAACTTGTTTATGACAGTGAGGGCGTCAACTATCCTTTTGAGAAGGATTATATGTAGTTGTATCTTTTCATATGTAGGGAATGACAAGAAGCCGACCGCCCGTCATATTCATCAACATAGTTCTCTCTCTGACAGAGCTTATAATTATATACTTAAGATCTTAAGAGCAATAGGCCATACCACAAATTCAGGCAAAATACCAACTGTTGCAACATCTATGGTGTCCACCCACGCTTTTGAGCTAGCTAAGCACGTGCTGCCATTTTCTTCGCACCGACACAGCAGCGTGAAGAAAACACAGCAGTGCATCCAACAAAATGCACTGTCATCCACCACACAAGTTCACATCACTTGAATATACTTCTACCTAATAAGTTCGTTTAGTCAGCCCATATAGGACTGCGTTAATTTAGTCTAATAGCTACATTCATTCGGGATGAAATGAAACCGTGTTGTTGAGCTCAGCGCCCTCTCTTGCCCTTGGCTTTGCTCGCCTGCCACAGCTGCAGAGCATGCTGGACGGCTTCCTTCATCAGCGCTTTCCGGTCTGCTTCAGGGTTCCACAGCACCGGGAAAGGACTCCTCCGGCTGCCATTGCCAGTGTTCAGATCGATCAGCACCTTTGTAACTGCAGCATAGGCTTCATCACCGTACTCCCTGAGTTCCTGGAGCTTGGGATCATCCTCATTGAGTACTTCCTGCACAAACACGGTCAAGCGTACAAAAGATTGTCAGTTAGTGTTGTCCACATCAACACCGGATATCAAACACGATACAGTAGATTTATGCCACTGTTGTACAGATCATGTAAAGGTTGCATGTGCGAAATTGGTTTTGTGCATCGCATAGGACAAGGTTAGTGAAAGGTACTGGTAACAGATCAGGCTCAGTGTATGTCGTGTAAACACTATGCTTAAATTACTATCAAGCCTAAATAGTCATAGTTTGCCGTATACATGAGAACAAAAACAGTGAGGATACAGCTATTGCATTGTTCAAGGCAGTTCAAAGACTGTTGATACCAGGGTGACAAGAGACAAAAACAAGAAAAGATTCTTACCGACTCTTTCCCATTGACCACAACAACTTTAAAAGGATTCCATTTAGCATTGCTAGTTTCATTCTGCCACTTGGTACAAAGGATAGCACTTTCTGCTTTTGCATCCTGTTTCGGATATTTCAGCTTGCACGCGGGCAGGAACACTTTGGGATCAAGCTCACCAATCATTTTGATCTCTATCTTTGTCCGGACCTCTGTGCCACTGGGTAAACCAGGCAGAGCCTGACAAATTTGACAACACATGAATTCTTGTGAACATGTACGCTCACTGAAACTACTCTGCAGGACAGAAAACTTATCATACCTTTAACATGAAATCTACAGCTTCTCGCATTTCATCACTGGCTTCACTTTCTTTTATAATTAAAGCCTGGTTCATGTTATCTGTGTCATTCAGTTCTTCGATCTTTTCCTCCAGCTCCCTTTTCAGCTTTTCTACTACCTCCACTGATCCTGAACCTTCGACAACTGATGTGCACTCCATAACTTGCAATCTTCCAACCAGGTGCTCTATTTCTAATTCAAGTGCCTGCTTTGTGTCCAACCGTATGGTCATCCTCTTAAACTTTTCCAATGCATCTTCTTCCTCTTTCTGCAGTTTCCAGATTTTCCAGTCAATCATCAAAGAAAAAAAAAGTGACATTCAAAGCAAGCAAACACACCAAGGGGACAGATCTAACCTGTTGCTTTTCCATAAGCTTCTGAACATTCTCACTAACTTTCTGCTGTGCCAATGCAGCCAACCTAAGTTGATCGGTTCTCGTTGCATTCTGTACAGAAGAAATCATAATTACATTGTACAAACTATATACACATTTCTGCATAAATGTGGTCCCATTTTCGACATAGATGGTTAATTCAGTACTTTAGTTTCATTTTGTAAGACAATGCATTGATGGGTCTATTTTGGATAGGGATTTCGTATCCAAATTCTTAGGGCTTAATACAATTTCGAACAAAATTTTTCCTGCAGCATGCTCCTCTAAACCCCTAGAGTTCCCCTAAACTTTTAATCGTTTCTATGGCTAATTGTGATACTCTTTCAGCCACAAGAACTAACCAATAAAAGGTAACCTTCATTTCTAGTAATGAGTGGCAATCAAAGTTAAGGATACTAATCAACAGTTGCAGAATGCATGCAGAAGACAAAGGGTTACAATTATGCAAAATGGAAGAAAACTACAAAGAAAAGAATCCTGTGAAAAAGAAAAGAAGTTATCACCTTTTCCTTCTCCAGCTCAAGGCTCCTTTTGTCTTGTTCACTCTGCACAGCTAACTCTTCGATTTGTTTTTTTCTTGCATCAAGCTCGTCCATCATCCGTTGTACATCGAGCCGTAGCTTCTGGTTCTCTTCAACAACTCTATGTGTATTTTGTTGAGCAAGCTCTCGCATTTTCAGGATTTCTAGTGGCAGTAAAATTTAAATATACGTCAGCCTTAGCTATATCAGAAAAAACAATGTGTCAGGAAAATAAACAGAATACTAGTGGGCACCTCGATTGTAGGATTGGATCGTTTTTCCCTCTCCTCCATCATTTTCTCACGTGATGCAGCACTCTTACTGTACTCAGACTGAAGTGCCATTAAATGTGCCTCCTTTTCCTTAACATGATGACTTAAGTGGGCTACAAGTTTCTCTGTTTTATTTGTTTCTTCATACATAATATCATTCAACGTTTTCAGATCACCATTTTTTCTCAGATGTTCACCTATTGCCCCTAGAGAATGGTAATCTTCAGCCCTTGCAATCCACCCAACAGGCTCTTGACCTCCAACCTTCATTTCATTCCATTGCTTTTTACTGTACCCTTTCATCTCAAAGTGATTCTCAAAAGCACGAGCATTCTTAAAGCCAATCCAATCCTTTCCAAACTCAACAATTGCATTGCCCGTGGGACAACCTTTGCTATACACATGATGCACCTTTGTAGGATGAAAAGATATGAAATGTTCCTTGAGCCTGTTGGCACTTCTGCCAATGTACTCATTAGGCATATTGACTAGGACACCCATCCATGGCCAGACAAACTGCTCATCTCTGTTATGCTGAGGAGCCTGTGTATCTGTAGGCACTGACTGCAACACTGAACCAGCTGATTCAGCTGGATTGTCCTGCAGATGCTTTGCAAGAGAGCGGTGGTCTGCCTTCTCTTTCACATCACGGTCAAGTGGAGACCCTACACCCAAGGCATGCTGGAGCAGATCAAGTAGACTGTAACCATTCTTTGAATCTGGGCAGAAGGGGCATCGGTATAATCCCTCATCAGTCATCACTTTTAAATCTCCAGAAACCAGAAGCGCATAAGTGTCCGACTCATAAGCTTCAACCTCGGATTCTCCATCCGATGTGTGGTCCATTGCTGCAGGCGAGAGGATAAAAATGATGTTAAGATTTGTCAATAATACAATATCCTAAAGCATATATGAAATAGGAAATACTGCTACAACACATTATATCCAAGAGCAGGAAGAGTGCCCAATCTATCAGTAACCAAAGACTAATCCCACAAGTTGAATATGGGTTGAATACTTGAGTAAATGGTATGGTGCACATAAAAGGATAACATTGCGTAAAAAACATACATTCCCACACCTACAAGCATCTTGCTCCTTATAGCCGAAACTTCAGATGTTGCAACAATTATTCGGTCTAGTAAATAACTTACATAGCGACCAATGTACCAGTCGTCACATCATCAGTTGATTCACAGCATTAAACTACATGACATGTTGACCATTGCAAGGGTACTTTTATATTCTGTAGGTTACATAAGATCCTCTTGTCTAAACCCAGAACACCAGGCCTTCAGCTAACTCAACACAAGTTGCAAATTGATTCGTATATCATATTTCTTGGTCCCTTGAGATTCCTCAATCAATTTTGGGGAGCACAAAAATATAGAATATTTCCAGGCATTCATCCAAAAAAGGGGGACAATGAAACTAACGGGACCTAGAATCAAAGAGCTGACGAAAATTTAGCCTAAAAGGAGGGAATTTTTTTTATCATTATTGGTCGGCTCCAAGATTGCAAGTACATAATAACCAAACCAAAAAACAGGGGCGATTGTCGGCACCGCAGGGCACGCTGCGGGCGCCCAGGACAAGTGTGGCCGCGAGTTCCACAACGCCAAAGCACAGGACGAAATCCCCATTTTCTTTCTATTTCTAGAAATAAAGAAAAAAGAAACCAAAGCTAGGGTAGAGGGTTTTGCTGGAGGTGCGGGATGGGGGAAGAAGAAGCCAAGATGGGTTTCGTCCATAGCATTCGCACCTCCAGAGCAGCGGGCGATTGCGGATTTTCGAGTCCCTGCACCTCTAAGGGGTCCCTGCACCTCTCGCCGCCACCCAAGGGGAGAAGACGGGGGAGAGCAGAGGAAGAGAGACGAAATGAATGGAAGTGTAGGCGTCGGCCGTCCAAAAGGGAAGCAGCCAGTGTGGACTGGGCTTTCTCGGTTCTAAAAAATGGGAAACTGAGGGGTGGTTGTAGCAAATCTTGCTCTGGCAGAGATGCGTCGCATAGATTTTTCGTTTATGACATAATCCTAAAAAAACAAAGCAAAACAAGTCTTATTAGTTCGGCAATAACTTGCTATAAATTCTCCAATTGGATTAACAATTGGAACTTGCTATATTTTAGACGATTGAAAATTGGAGCAACTTTTAGTCACCTGGACTTTGGGTTTCGGATTTCCTATTTTTTTTGGACCCGTTAAGAGAAAATAGTGTAAATAATAATAAAATATAATTATTTCTACATGAATATAAAAAATAAAATTTTGGAATCCATCTTATTCAAAGACACATAACCCTACAATTTGTTCAATTGGAACTTGCTATTTTTCAGACGATTAAAAATTGGAGCAACTTTTAGTCACCTGGGTTTCGGGTTTCAGATTGCCTATTTTTTCGGACTCGTTAAGAGAAAATAGTGTAAGCAATGATAAAGTATAATTATTTCTACAGGAATATATAATTTTTTTTTGAAATCCATCTTATACAAAGACACATAACCCTACAAAATTTTTAAAACTACAAATCACATCAAACAATTTCAATCCCGTCAGCCATGCGCCCGCCTAAGCCGCGTCACACGCCACCCCCCCTAATCCCCACGTAACTAGGGACGAAAAGCTTGAAGCTCGTGGTTTGGCTCGGCTCAACTCGATTTCTTAACGAGCCAAGCCGAGTCGAGCTTATATTTTAACTTGTCGGATTCGCGAGTCGAGTCGAACTAGCTCGCGAGCTCAACAAGCTCCGAAAACACTAAGAACAAGTAATATTCAATGTCAAGTTAATTTTTGAATATTTTGAAACCTATTTTAAATTAATCTACATTTGTTCTTTTGTTAAGTATAAATCATATATCTTATCTATTTTATAATAAAATATTTGATATTAGGATAATATAATGTCTCAATCGTTCCATGATCCTAACCGGCGGACCTAAGGAGCTAGCTCCACCGATTATCGAGCCGAGCCGAGCTAAGTTTTTAGCTTGTTTGTGTAACGAGCCGAGCTGAACCGAGCTAATTTTCTAAAGAGACAATACGAGTCAAGCCAAGCTAATTTTCTAACGAGCTAATACGAGCCGAGCCGAGACGAACCCACCCATGCGCGACCCATGTTGTCTCACGCGAAGCGAAAACATTAATAATTCTGTTGTTGGACTTTTAATTTTTGGTACAGGTAATTCTAGTCAGTTTCAATCCGTTTTGAGTTCAGAAATGATTTCAGATTCTAATTTTTCTCATTTATCACGAAAAGTTACAGTGAAAATAAGGATTTTTTTTTTTGTGATTCTTTCACTGTAAGAATCATTATACTATACTACCCCGCTTTACAATATTTGACATTCTTAATTTCTTTAAAGGCAAATGTTTCTATATAGCTATGGCTCTGAGTTTCTAGATACCCATATATATTAATGGCATAAAAAGTATGATCATAAAAGTGTTTCTTATATTCATATCTCTATGAATATAAAAAAATGATGGTCCAAGGTCGATGTGTGCAGTACATAAGTTTGATAACATTTTTTTTAAGTAATGGAGTTTTTTATAAATAGGGTTAAAATATCATGGAAGGTCTTGCGAATGTGCTTTTCAAGACAAAGAATATATATGATATTGTTTTTATCTATATCAATGTTTTAAAAGCTAAATACAGCCATTTTTCTGAAATACAGACGAAAGCGTCGATATTTACAAACAGAGGCCATTACATGTATGTGCTCAGATTTAGTACTTTGTTAAATAATATAGTCCCTCCATATATTCCAAAATTATTGTCATCTCTAAATAACTGTTTGAAGCAGCAAAATTTCCCTCGTTGAATAGTGAGTCATCTCTCATAACGGTTTCTTTTTTAGACAATGGAAAACTTGTCCCCTTGACATTTGAGACAGGCCACAGCTAATCCAAACAACTGTTAACAAGGATCATATTCGTCAATCAACCATCAACCCGACAAAAACAAAGAGGAAAAGCGAACCCATGAACCCTGAAATTATTCAATATGACTGAAGACACACTGTGGACACTATGGGAAAACAAGGGTTTATCGAGTGCCAGATGCATTCGACAAAACCCCAGAAACACTCGGTAAATCCTTTGCTGAGTACCGCACTCGGTAAAGGAATCCCGATTTTATCGATAGAGGGGCCTTTGCTGAGTGCAAGTCACTCGGCAAAGCGTTTGCTGAGTGTCTAGCATAGCAATTGGCAAAGAAAACCGCACGGTAATGAAGCGTTTGCGGAGTGCCAGGTGGACGACACTCGGCAAAGAGGCCCGCTTGTGCCGAGTGCCAGGTGGCAAGGAACTTGGCACAGGGCTAGATGGGGCTTTCTGGACCGGCCCTTGCCGAGTGCAATGGCCAAAGCACTCAGCAAATAGGCCCCTTTTTGAGTGATTTGGCCATTTGCTTTTTCTTTTTGCCAGTTCGGAGCTTTTTTTATATAAATTGACAAAAACCACAGTTTTCTTCGTAGAAATCCATATATATTGACAAATTCACATATCTATCACATATTGACACAAAAGCACCACATATTGACATAAATCTACATATCCACTACATAAATAAACATATCCACGACATATTGGTCCAAGTACACAAATCCACAACGACATGTCCATAGAACGTCGACAAGCACAAATTCACACGTTCGACAAGTTCACAAGCACCACCATAAGTTCACATTCACTCTACACAACTCACTGAGGGGGAGGGGGTGGAAATAGATTACGACACAACATAGCGTCTTGCACAGGTTCCCCCGTAGTGGGAGATAAACAGAGGTTGCCAATGTGGGTGTTTGTTTTCTGGGGTCTAATTTTAGTGTTATCACAACAAAGATAATCTTACTATTTAGAAGTACTAAATAAAATAAAATTACAAAACTAATTGCAGGCCCCTAGGCTAGTTCACCAAGCAAATCAAATAACGGTAATTAAGTCACAATTAGTTGACGGTTATTGTAGCATCACTTTAGCAAAATATAGATTAGTTAGACTCATTGGATTCATCTTGAAAATTAACATCCATCTGTCAAGATGGTTTTCTCATTATCTTGATCGAAACATTCCTAAATAGTAAGATTCTCTTTGATGTGATAGCGTTAAAATTCTCATTATTATTAGGGTATTACATCAGTGCAGTCTAGGGCTCGCACTCGTGAGTGTCGATCGCTTTGAATGCTTTCCCGGCAGGAACATAGGGACAACGAGCTTGAATCGGTGCGAGCATGTCCGATCACTCGGTGTAGAAGGGCTGGGCCATGACCCATGAGCACGAACCCCTAGATGGAGAGACGATCGATCACCTGGAGGATGGTGGAGATCGCCGGCGACTAGAGCTCAACGCCCTCGCCGTCGGAGGCGCCCAGCGGGCTCAGGCAAACGGTGCTGCAAGGTGGAAGTTCACTTCCGACGGCACGGCGCGGGGTAGGAGGACGCGTACGGCAGGTGTAGGTCGAAGAAGAAGTGGCCGTCCTAGTACGGCGGCGTGCTGGTTTGCGTCCACCATTGCCACCCGGAGCAGGTCCATCCGGTCCTCAAACGCCTGCAGTGAGTTATTTCAATGCAGATTTGAGTGGTTTTTTTTACTCGGCGCAGCAGTGAGTAGTTCACAATAAACGCAGCAGCACAAATCAATTTCATGGCAACGTAACGTACGAGGTAAGCTGTCCTCTAGGATTTTCCATAACTTTTGCACTCTCTTGATCCACTTCTGCCCGCCACCAATAAGCCCTAAGCCCTTAAGGTTTTCTATGCGAAATACACTACCAAGATTTACAATATTGCGAAACAAATAATCTATCTCTATCGTCTTCCTAAGGTCTCGTCCCCTCCCGAATCTCTGCCGATCTGCCAGGGGCAAAGCTTAATGATCGAAGCGCTGCAACTTAGGTTCATGGTTTGCAGTCTCAAGTGCATGTTCTCTCCGCTTTATTGGATGCATCATGTGCATTGCCTCGAGAGATAGGCCTGGCCTCGTGCAGTGCGATGATGGTATGAAGCGATTTAGTGGGCAACAACCACTATAACAATAAGGCTCTATAGCCACGTGACTAAAGCCACTGTAGCGGCGGATATCCCGCCCGCGGCTACAAAAACGAGACTAAAAATGGATGAATGTAGAGACGGAAACAAGGTGAACCATTACTACAGCCTAATTGGAATAATAATAATTAAAAAGTGGGACCCCACTGGGCCCCGCCCACTCCCGACCGCCACTACGGGCTCCGTGCCGCAGCCGCCGGCCGGATCTGGCCACCGCGGGCTCTGCGCTGCTGCCGCTGGTCGGCATATCCCTCGCCACCTCCGTCGAATCTGCCATGCTCGAGCCCGCCTCCTTCGGATCCGTTGCGCCCCAAGGCCGGATCTCATCGCTGGCCGGAGGAGAGGTTGGGGAGCCTACGCAGCCCTCGCTTGCCGCGCACCGCCGTGTGGAGAGGAGGGAGAGGAGCGGACAGATTTGGCCACGCGTGCCGCCCGCCGCCGCGTGGAGGAGGGGGTCGGCCGGACCCGGCCCCCGCGTGCTGCCCACCGCCGAGTGGAGGAGGGTGCCGGCCATATCCGCCCCCGCACACCGCCGGCTCTCCACGCATCCCGCCGCTCCTCGATGGCCGCCGCCGCACCTCGCCCCGTTGCCGCTCCTCGCATTAGGAGGTGAGGGGCTAGCGGCGGGGGGGGGGGAGGGGGAGGCCGGGAGAGAGGGCGCCATGCGGAAGGGCCGCCAATGGGAGGGGGCCGTGCCGCTGGGAGGGCTACGGGTGAATAGAGGGTGTGGGGAGGGAGAGGCGGCCGAGGAGGAGGAGAGTGAGGAGAGGGGCTATGGTTTCCCTTGTTTTATACGTGTGGGCTGTGGGATTGGGTATGTGAACATGGGTCGTGGCTAGAAATAGAAGCCTATCCGTAGGCACGATCTGTTTTTTGGTCGTCTCTATTATAATTTTTTGCTTCCGTGGCTATAGTACGTTTTTGTTATAGTGAACGATGACGGCATGAAAATTAAAGCAATTTTGGGGGAGATGAATGCATTATTTGAGGATTTTTTTATCGAAATACAGCGAGGGAGGCCCCCGCTGTGCAAAAAAATTATTGCAAAGAAAAGAAGTTTAGAACAAGTATGTACATGACAAATAATAGAAGGAGAAAAAAGAAACACAACATCTATATACACTTTACGTAAGCCTATCTAACCAGTCAAGAAAAGGAGTTTGAAGTGATTATTTCATTCTACAGCTTTAGAGGTAGCATTCATCTTAAAAAGTTTTCTTCCGGAGCTCCAGGCAGGTGATGCGGGCAAAAAAATGACTCCATTCCTTCGCTTCCGGATGCACCATGCAACTATGATGAAGCATTCCATGAAGAAAGGCTTCCCAAAGTCTCTTTGTGCCCTATGAACCATTTCATAAAAAGGGCAAGAGAAGAAAAGAGGCATAGTTGTCTCCTCACGGTTGAGTCTGCAGGTGACACAGTTGTAGTTATTTTCCTGTATTTTGAGGTTTTTCCTTTTGAGGATGTTCCTTGTATTGAGCCTATATGAGAAGAGCAATCATGTAAACACTCCGAGTTTGTTGCAACACCGAAAGTCGCCTAGAGGGGGAGGGTGAATAGGCGATCCTAAAAATTTCTGCGAAATAACACTAAGATGAAAACGTCAAATACCGGAACTTCCGGTAGGATACCGAAGTTCCAGCAGCAGGGTGATAAATGCGGAATTAAACCCTACACAATTCTAGTGATTGCAAGAAGGAAAGACACAACCCTATGCAATTCTAGGAATTTAACGGCACAAAGAGAAACTAACAAGCAACCTAGTGAAGTAAACAACAAAGCGCTTAATTAAAAGAGGGAGCACAAGAGACACGGATTTTTCACCGAAGTTCAAGCCCACCAAGGACTCTACGTCTCCGTTGAGAAAATCCACCAAGGATCGGGTTTCTCTCTACCCTATTTCTCCCTCAAGTCACCACCAAGGTTGAGCTTGAGTTTTCCACTATCAAGGTCCCTTCCGGGACGGGCAATACAAACTTCTCGGGCGTCACCACACAAGTTGGGAGGTCACGAGCACGCCTAGCCATCTAGGAGCTCGAAGCTCCAAGAGTAACAAATCCAAATCACAAGCTTGACGGGAGTGAAGATGCTCAAGAATGGAATCAAGTCTCTCAATCTCTTACTTAAAGTCTCTAACTCAAATCCTAGCTCAAGGATGGAATTTTTTACTTTTAGAGAGGATTTTGAGTGAGTGGAGTGTGGCTCAAGAGTGTGTTGGTTCGGAATGTGCAAGAGTTAGTGAATGGAGTGAGGGGTGTGGCTTATATACCACAGCCCAAAAAGAGCCGTTGGCCTCGTCTGAAAACCCCGCACCGGAACTTCCGATAGCATATCGAAACTTCCGGTATGGTCCGATTTAGGGTTAGATCTGGATTATTGGCCCGCACCGGAACATCCGGTGGAGTACCGGAACTTCCGGTACTTAGGTTTAGGGTTTGAAAACCGGGCCGCACCGGAGCTTCCGGTGTCCTATCGGAACTTCCGGTATGGCATTCCGCAGAGCTGGAAGCTCTCTGTTAGCCTACCGGAACTTCCGGTACTGAGGATGGAACTTCCGGTATGGCTTTTTCGGAGAGCTCAAACTCTCGTTAGCCTACCGGAACTTCCGTACTAGAGACCGGAACTTCCGGTATGGCTTTTCCGAGAGCTCAAACTCTCTGTTAGCCTACCGGTACTTCCGGTACCAGGAACCGGAACTTCCTGTATGGCTTTTCTAGAGAGCTCAAACTCTTTGTTAGCCTACCGGAACTTCCGGTACCACACCGAGCTTCCGATGGGTCCGGAAAGAATGGGTTTGGGAGGATTTTCTTGAGTTTGTAAGCATCTCCATTGTTTGCCAAAGTTGTGATTTGTATCCCTCTTTATAATACGGCATCCCTATGACTCAAAGCAAAGATAAAACGCGAAGCTCATGCTTTGAGATAGGACTTTTCCGATTTCTTCATTTATTGCATTTCTCATTTCTTTTCTCCTTTTTGATTGTATTCGTTACGCTTTCATGTTCTTTGGATGTTCACTACACACATTCTCATGAAAACATTAGTCCAAATTTAATTGTATTGATATCGATCATTCAAAATAAAATGAGGGGCCTAGATGCACTTTCAATCTCCCCTTTTTGGTGATTGATGCAAATACAATCAAATTTCTAAAAAGGTAGATCAATAAGAACAACTTGCAAAGATAAAAAGCGAGCTCCCCCTTAATATGTGCATGAAATTGAATTTGAAAGGTTGGTCTTTACAATACCAAATGCACAATTGAGATACAAATCATGAGGAGCTCCCCCTTTATCTATGCATCTATATTATGAAGCCACGAACAATGCAATATGGCATTTTATCTTCACACAAATGCATCTAAAAAGAGAGAACAACAATACACCAAGCATGTCATAGAGCAAACCACATAGATAGATAATTAAACCAAGTCTAAACTTATTACAAGCATTCATTGTTCAATCCAAGCACACTTGTCCATCACATAGTTCATTACACAATAAAACCAATAGATAAGGATAAATAGAAATTTCTTCTCCCCTTTGGCAACACATCACCAAAATGAGAAAAGAACAAGGACGCCCAAGGGATCACTCACCATCGTCGTCATCTTCTTCCTCTTCCTCTCCATCGCTCTCGTCCTCATCATCGGGGCGTGCCACGCCCTTGCCTTTCTCATGAGGCGGGATCCGAGTGCTAAAGCGGGAGCGGTGGCGGTGGCTGACGGGACATCCTCCGCACTGTCACCCTCCGCACTCTCGGTCCCACCGCCCTCCACATCCTGAGCTACTGCTCGTGCTGCCTGTGCCACCACTCCTGCGGCCTGCTGTTATGGAGCCCAAGGATCCTCCCACTCGAGGTACAATCGGAGCAAAGTCCAAAGGAGGAGGAGGTGGCTCGCTGTTGCTGCCGGGCAAGGTGAGTAAGGTAGCGGTGATAACCTTCATTGATGCGCCACTGCCCCATCCTCATCTCATAGATATCATCACCGTTAGCCTTGCACATGCAGAAGATAGACTTGAGGACCGAGCCGATGAAGCCGGACTTGCTGCGAGTCTAGCGAGAGGAAGTAGCTGGAGCATCCCTAGCTGCCCGAGTAGATGGTGGAGGAGGAGCTGCCTGTCTCACTGGAGATTCCCGAGGAGTGGGAAGAAGAGGGAACCTCTTGGGACGAAGCCCGGGGTGGCTCCTATCATGAATGAAGTGCATCCCGGTGACATGCTCAATCATCTTCATAATGAAGGGAGCAAACGGAAGACTTGCCTTGTGAGTGTACGAGTGGTTGATGATGGATGTCCGGATATGCTCAAACACACGTAACGGCTCAACTCCAGGACGCATAGCACATAACAAGGTCTTGGAAGCCGTTAGCAAAGAAGATGCATCCCCTATCTTAGGATCCAAAGTCCATCCGAACATGTTGTTCGAACACGGTAGTAGGGGTGCAGCCCGAAGTGTGTCCCAATGATCATCCCCTTAGGCCGATCATAGCGGCTATCATACATAAACTCCAAAGCAGCATCATCCGGAGGGTCAAACACATTCACATTGTTCTTCATAGCATCTGCATGACCAAAACCAAGAATATGTGCAAACTCAGCATAAGTGATCCGAAAGCGGTTTCCATCAAGTGTCCAATGCATGATGGAGCCCTCCCGAGAGTCATCATTGAACTCAAACCAAAGGGTGGCATAGAACCGAACCACCAGTTCCGTGTTCCACCCATGCTCAAGCCCCATGAGCTCCACCATGTCTCTCCTAGCACACTCGGACTTGATTTGATTGAAGACCGGATCATTCTGACGATCCATCCAATCCCATTTGATCCACTTCATCTCATGAGTCTTGTTCTTGAGCTTGAGCACCTCCTTGTACCACTCGGCTTGGGTGTGGTCCCAAAACCTAATGTCATCCACACCCCTTTCCTTTGCCTTGATCCACGGACACTTGCTCCTGTACTTTTGTACCTCATCTCTGTAGAAGGGCACATTGTAACCGGCACCGCCATTCACAGCCGGTGTCCGCAGCTCATACTTCACGTGCTCCCGCAAGTTGCGGGCTATAGGGAGAAACCATTCATCCCCGCCCACGTTTCCCGCCTTCTCCTCACTTTCTTCATCCTCACTAGAAACAGGAGCGGGAGGAGGTCTCCTTGCTGTGCTCTTGCCCTTGCCTTTGCCTAGTCCCTTGCCCTTGTCGGGGCCAAGACCACGGGAGGAAGACTATGGACCGGGTCCCGTGGCTTGCCTCTTGGCAAGGCGCGGATTCGGCACATCGTAGTCCGAGTCCGAGTCCGAGTCGGCATAGCCTTGTGGTGGACGCTTGGACACGGTTTCCTTCCTGCCACGAGTCATCTAACAAAGGAGAAAACATGTGTAAGGAACAACATACACGATGTCGATAACTAAGAGACAAAGCACTAAGTAGATGCTAACACAAAAAGGTTCCTGTCGGAACTTTCGGTACTGGTATCGGAACTTCCGGTACTAGGTACCGAAACATCCTGCACTGGGGTACCGGAACCTCCGACGGGTTCCTCAACCGTCGAAGGTGACCCATACCGGAACTTCCAGTAGCCTACCGGAACTTCCGGTAGGGGTCAACCCTAACCCTAGCAAGTGCGAAAATCAAGATCTAGCCAATGGATTTACTTCCTAGAAGCATGCTAGTTTTCTAGAACTGCTAGTGATTCATCTAAGTACCAAAAAACTCCTAGGGATTCAAGGAATAAACCCTAGATCTAGAAGTGAAGGGTATGAAGGTATACCTTCTCCTCTACCTAGGTGACTTGGAGAAGACCGGAGGGAAGATCTTGAGGGGAACTTTACGAAGACCGCCGCCGGAAGTTGAGAGCACCTCCGATTGATGAAGATTCGAGGTGGAAGAGAAGAAAAAGTGGGGAGGATTCAAAAGGGAGCTGTCCCTTTCAAGGGGACGGGCTCTCCCTATTTATACTCGCCGCCCGCACCGAAACTTCCGGTAGCCTACCGGAGCTTCCGGTGCGGGCTCAAACCCTAGGTCAACGCCCCGCACCGGAACTTCCGGTAGCATACCGGAACTTCCGGTGTGGGCAAGACACCACAGGTGAGCTTCCAGTCGGAGCTTCCGGTGTTGGGTACTGGAACTTCCGACCGGAAGGAAAAGTTCCTCTGTTCGACCTCCAGTCGGAACCTCGTGTACCCTACCGGAACTTCCGATCGGGAAATGAAATCGAGCCCCAGACACCCATACCGGAACTTCCGGTAGGGGGAAAACAGAGGAGAAGAGTTGACTTTTGGGGAGGAATTTTTAAAAAATAGTTTTGATGGACTAGTGGGATACCTTGACAATATGTGATCAGTATACAATCAACAAACAAAGCTATGATCACATTTTGACAAGATTAGACCTATTGGTCAAGAACCAAAAAAAGTTTTCAAATACACTTATTTAATTTTTGAAAGCATGCATTTTCGACTTAAGATCCAAAACGAATAAAACAACAAGTAGATATGCACGCTTTTACACCACGTTACAAGAGTCAAGAATATTTAGTTCACTCCTTAGATAGCAAAACCGGGTTTCATCTAGTGGCTTGGTGAAAATATCAGCCAATTGATTTTCGGTTTTCACATGGTTCACCTCAATATCCCCTTTGATAGAGTGATCTCTCAAGAAATGATGGCGGATATCTATATGCTTTGTGCGCGAGTGCTCAATGGGGTTATATGCTAGCTTTGTGGCACTCTCATTGTCACATAGGAGAGGAACATGGTTCAACTTGTAACCATAGTCCCTTAGAGTTTGTCGCATCCATAATAGTTGTGCACAACAACTACCGGCTGCAACATACTCCGCTTCGGCCGTGGATAGGGCAACGAAATTTTGTTTCTTGGATGACCATGACACTAAGGACCTACCCAAGAATTGGCAAGTCCCGGAGGTACTCTTCCTATCCACTTTGTCCCCCGTGACATCCCTCCGGGATACCCAGGAATCGGAACGAGAGGAACACTCGTCGAAGCGAGTTACAACAGAAACATCATCTCATACAAGTCATAATATATATACATCATGGTATAATACAACCAGGTTTTCAAAATACAAACATTCGTGCAGCGGAAAGATAACATTATTGAAGTTTATCATCCTACGAGTATTTAGCGGAAGTTTGTCTATAATACAACTCAAAAGATTTCACCAAAACGCCGTGATGTACTGAGCCCTTCGTACATCACGGTCCTCTCTCAGCAAGGTGTGGGGATACGTTCCCACCGAAGGGAACCTCCCTCCGGACATTGCTCCGCCTCGGAAAACCGCCGTACAAGTCGTGATAACACGACTCATTTCCTGTAAGGTAACGAACAAACCTTGAGTATTCTAATACTCAGCAAGACCGACCTGTCAACATGGCACGCTAAGGCCGACGCCTAGTATGCAAAGGCTTTCCGTCTGTGGGGTTTACTCCTTTGCGAAAAACAGCATTAAAGGGTGGGTCCTTACTTTCAGTATTTTAGCTCAGTATTAAGTTTCTTTGGGTTTGCAACCTATCACTATTGCAACCAAGTTTTCAAGACAAGATGATACAGATCATTTATCCTTTCAACCCTCATCTTCATCTTCCAGTATTTACTACGATGTGACGAGCTAAACAAGCGGTACTCATTATCGCGAGGGACAGCGATTCGAATCGATTTTTTATACCAGCTGGCAAAACCCGACTACACGACGTATACGCATCCCACCGATCGTATACGACAACCTTTCCCGCTAGCACTCGACAGCAGACTAGCCATTTCCAACTCCCCGGAAGTATGGCGACGCCACGACTCTCCTCGTGGTCGACCCATCTTCCTCCCGTGAGACTATGCTCTCACCGACAGCCAGCAAAGAGAGCCGGCTACGCTACATCTCCGGGGCGATAGGGTACATCAGCTTGCTGGGCCCATGATACCAGCATGTAGTGCGGTACGTTCAAACTTGTTCAACTAAGCCGACAACGGTACGGTCCTTGACCGACACGGACGGGGCTACCACCTTGCAAGACCTCATCTCTGTCTTGCCCTTTCTCCTACGGGGCCCGTCCGGTCTCAACTTCATTAACACTCTCATCTCAACATCTTTAGTGTCAACACAAAAACGCTTAAAGCCTCCATGCTTTAAGTGCCCTAACCAGCTACCGTTGCCACTATGAGTTAAGCTTAGCCTCTATCGAGCTACCTGTACCAAGTATAGAACAAACAGACGGAAACCTATCATAATGCATCTAGGGTGTCAACCAAACCCTAACACCTAATGCACAAGCATAACTGTACTATGTGATAAAATAAAATATTTAAAAACATAGGTAGGATGCACCGGGGCTTGCCTTGAGTTTGTTCGAAGTTACTCTCCTCGGCGGTCGGGTCGATTTCGAGATTCCCGGCTCCGACTCGCCCTCGGGTGGAACCTCGATCACTTCGAACCTAGTCGACCAGACAACGCATCGCGAATCACGATCATGTATGCATGAATGCATATGATAAGAGGATGCAATGGTTCATGAATTAAGTCTTGTAAAATAAATAATGATTAATGTTTAATTACCTTGGTTGATTAACAAGTTAAAGATAAGTCTACTTATTAAACAAGTAATTAACGATTACTTAAGCTGATTAATAGTGTTTAATTAAGATCAACATTAATTAATGTTGTTTCCTTAATTACTTAATTAAGGTTACTTGAGTTTAATAATTACCCATTAATCTGATTTATTAACCAATAAATAATTATTTTACTTTAAGTAATTAAGGTTAATACATTGTGATCATATAAATTAACATAGTTTAAGTTTAATGTTGGAACAATAAATTTCATTATTAATTTCGTCTGCAAGTATCTCCTTCATTAAATAAAATCATTTTCCACAATTAAGCATTTTATTTACATAAAATAATAACTTTTCCTTAATCAAAGAAAGAGATTAAATACAAATTATAAATAAATTTTATTCAAAATAACTATTTTATTGCACCAATGAGTAGATCTCATTTTTCCGAGTTAAACAAAGTTGGTTTGATATTTTTCTGAATTTTATTGAATTTTCTACAAATATTTGAAATTAAAAACCATTTCGTGACACACGGAGGGCCACGGGGTTGGCCGCACGCGATCTCGCGTAGCCACACGCGATCCCACCGCGTGTGGCCCGGGGTGTGGCCTCGCCGCGGCGGCGCGACCGGCGGCGGCGCGACGGCCGGAGTTGGCCGGGCGTGGAGCAAAGCTCGCCGTGAGACCACCTACAAGCTCTACTCGACGCGAGGAACATTCTCGGTGTGGATGAAAGAGCATGAGCTCCACCGAGAGGCGCCGGCGGCGAGGTGCGGCTCCACCGAACGTTCGGCGATGTCGCCCGCGGCCCACGGTGCACGGAATCCCCCGCCGCTTCTTCCTAAAGCATCACGGAAACAAGGACTACACCGGCGCCAACACGGTTGACGCGATGGATGGCCGGAACGGGGCTCGCATCGGAGGCCCGCGGGAACCGGCGGTCGGACTCGGGGAAAAGCCGGATTCCGGCCACCGTGGTTGAAAAATGAAACCAAAAGATGGCCGAGATACTAGAGAGTAGTATTGCGCACATCATGGAAGAAGAAAGGGAGATGATAACGCACCGGAGCGGAAGAAATTTGGAGCGGCGGCCGGACACGTCGGGGATGGCCGCTTCGGGGAGGACGGCTTCAATCTTCGAGGTTAGGGCAGCTCGTCGGGAACGGAGAGCATGCGCAGCTTCAACACGAGCGTGCGGAGCGGCGGGTGGTCGTGGCTAGTCGGGAGGTGGCCGGAGGCGGCCGGGCGGGCGGGGTGGAGAACAGGGCGCGGCCGAGCGGACGGAAACCAAGGGAGAAGAATGGATGAGCTCGGCCGAGTTTTTATCCTCCGCGAACGTCGGTTGGAGCGAGCCGCCGAGCGGCTGCGTGGAGGCAAGCTCTGCGTGGCACCGGGGCCGGAGGGCGCGCGGCCGGAGCGGCCAGCGCGGCTCTGCAGGCGGTGCGGCGGTTCGGGATTGAGAGAAAGAAGAAAGAGAGAGTGACACAGGGGGCCCTGGTCGTTTTACATAAAACCCCCGGGGTTTTGACAAATTACAAAACAGGTTTCCGGGGCTTTAAAAATTCCACAAAAATTCAGGGAGACATTTGAAAATGTTTTAAACATTTTTCCTTTTGGGTCCAGGTTGAAATTCCAAACTGGTTTTGAATAAAAAAAACAAGTTTAAATTAAAAACATAAGTTTTCATTATTTCTTGTAGGTATTTTTGTATAAATTAAAATCAATTGGTAGCAACTTCAGAAATTACCTATTTTTATGCTTAAACAATAGAGAATGTTAAACGCCATAATTTACTTTTATTTACCGACTTCTTTTAAGACCTTAGTTTTACTTAAGTGAAGTTGTTATTTCGTGTGCCTCTCTTCACACAATTTAAATCTTTTCTTTTCAATGCACATGATGACATGATGAAATGCGTGTTTATTTGTAGAGTTGTTACAGCCCTCCCCCTTACAGGAATCTCGTGCCGAGATTCGCGGTCGAGACGACTAAGCGATGGTACTAAAGAACTCGGGGTAGTTGGATCGAAGAAACTCCTCTTGTTCCCAAGTAGCTTCGGTTTCGAGTGATTACTCCATTGGATCTTGTAGAACTCAATGGTCCGATGACGAGTCACTCTATCCTTGGTGTCGAGAACTTTAACGGGCGTTCGTCATAAGTCAAGTCCGGTCAGTAATCTGTTCCACCTCGGCTGTCGGCATATCCCTGGGTGGTTTTAAACATTTCTTCGGTTGAGACACATGAAAGATGTTGTGGATGCCTGCCAAGTGTGCTCGGCAATTCCAATCGGTAGGCCACGGCTCCACATCTTTCGAGGATTGGTAAAGGTCCGATGTATCGTGGTGCTAACTTTCCCTTGATTCCAAACCTTTGAACACCTTTGGTAGGGGATACTCGAAGATAAACTTGATCTCCAACCTGAAATACCAACTCTCGACGTCTCTTGTCGGTATAACCGATCCGTCGAGACTTAGCCCTCTTGAGATTCTCGCTGGATTAGACGGACTTGTTCCTCTCGCATCCTTTACTAGGTCCGGTCCGAAGATCACTCTTTCTCCACTTTCGGACCAATTCAAGGG
This sequence comes from Chloris gayana, assembly GCA_031894775.1. Classification (NCBI taxonomy): domain Eukaryota; kingdom Viridiplantae; phylum Streptophyta; class Magnoliopsida; order Poales; family Poaceae; genus Chloris; species Chloris gayana. Next base: position 38,186 of record JAUNZO010002569.1, read on the forward strand.
CGTACGACAAGCTGCGTCCATATAGAGCTTGGAACGGCGACATTCCCGCACTCTCTTGATAGCTGTTGTTGTAGGAGAACTCTGCCAACGGTAAACACTTCTCCCGCCTTTACCATAGGTCAAGACACATGCTCGAAGCATATCCTCGAGATATTGATTGATCCTTTCTGTCCGTCCATCCGTTTGAGGATGATATGCTCGAGCTTCGTATCAATTTAGTCCCTAAAGATTCTTGCAATTGTTCCCGTAATCCGGAGACAAATTGTGTTCCTCGATCCGATATAATGGTCTTCGGCACTCCATGCAAACAGAGAATTCGAGCAATGTAGAGCTTTGCATACTTCTCGGCAGTGTATCGAGTGTGTACCGGTATGAAATGAGCAGACTTCGTCAACTCCGTCCACAATGACCCGGATCGAGTCATGCTTTCGTGGACTTAGTGGTAATCCAACGATGAAATCCATGCCGATGTCTTCCCACTTCCATTCAGGAATACTTAATGGTTGTAGGGGTCCCGCTTGCTTCAAGTGCTCGGCTTTGACCCGTCGACGGACATCACATTCATTGACATACTTGGCTATTTCTCGCTTCATACGTGTCCACCAAAATCTTTGCTTTAGGTCTTGATACATCTTGTTAGTTCCGGGATGAATAGAATACTTGGACATGTGAGCCTCATCCATAATTTTCTTGCGAAGGGATTGGTCCTTGGGTACAACCAATCGATTCTCGGAACCAAATAACTCCCTCGCTATCTTCTCGGAAACACTTGATTTCGCCTTCCCGGAGTCATCTTCTTATATGTCCCATACCAACACTCTTCCGCTCGAGCTACTATCACTTCCTCACGCAAGGTAGGGATAAGGGCCAAATTTGTTAATGCTCCATACGGAATAATCCGAAGATTTGGCTCATCATTCTTGGGTGAGGGTGCTTGAGTCACGAATCGAGCCATAAGGTTATTGCAATGAACCTTGCGACTTAAAGCATCGGCTACCACGTTTGCTTTGCCGGGGTGATAATGAATTTCCAGCTCATAATCTTTGATTAACTCCAGCCATCTTCGCCGGCGCATGTTCGATATCAGCTTGAGTGAAGATGTACTTGAGACTCTTATGGTCCGTATATAGGTGTACTAAGTTGCCCAAAAGATAATGTCTCCGACTCTTTAATGCAAGTACCACTCGCTGCTAGCTCCGGATCATGGGTAGGATAGTGTTCTTCATAACGCCTTAATTGCCGAGATGCATATGCAATCACTTGTCCTTCCTGCATTAGAACACACCCAAGTCCCGTGCCTCGATGCATCACAAGTACACATCAAAAGGTTTGGTCGGATCCGGTCGAGCAAGTACTGGAGCTGTGGTCAGCAATTTCCTCAAGGTCCGGAAGGCTTCTTCACACTCTTGACTCCATACATACTTCTTATCCTTTTCCAATAGTTTGGTCATTGGCTTGGCGATCTTCGAGAAGTTAGGAATAAACCTTCCGTAATAACAAGCCAATCCTAAGAAGCTTCGAATTTGCGAAACCGATTTCGGCGGCTTCCAATCCATTACTTCCTTAACCTTACCGGTATCAACCGCCACTCCTTCAGCTGATATCACATGACCTAAGAACGGTACTTCCTTCAACCAAAACTCACACTTGCTGAACTTAGCATAAAGTCGATGATCCCTTAGTCTTTGTAACACCACTCGTAAGTGATTAGCATGTTCCTCTTCCGACTTAGAGTAGACCAGGATGTCATCAATGAACACTACGACAAACTTGTCCAGCTCCGGCATGAATACAGAATTCATGAGGTACATGAAGTGTGCTCGGGGCATTAGTCAATCCAAAAGACATCACCGGATACTCATAAAGTCCATACACGGTGGAAAATGCGAGTCTTCGGTATATCTTCGGTTCTCATCTTAATCTGGTGATATCCTGAGCGAAGATCTATCTTGGAGAAGACTTTAGCTCCCATTAGTTGATCAAATAAGATATCAATCCTTGGAAGAGGATACTTGTTCTTGATAGTAACGGCATTCAAAGGCCCGTAATCCACACATAGCCTTAATGTCTCATCTTTCTTCTTTACAAACAAGGTCGGGCATCCCCATGGCGATGAACTTGGACGTATGTATCCTTTGTCCAGCAATTCCTTTAATTGTACTTTCAATTCTGCCAGCTCATTGGGTGGCATCCGATACGGCCTTCTTGATATTGGTGCGGTTCCAGTCGTAACTCTATCTTAAACTCTACCGCTCGATCCGGCGGTAGTCCCGCAAGTCGTCCGGAAAGACATCCGGATACTCACGGACTATAGGTATATCCTTCAGACTTTTACCCACAACCTTATTGACCATTGGCAGCATAGTTTGAGGGTAAGTTAAGAGCAAGCAATCTCGACCCTGAACAGGAGAGTTCGGATATACGGCTCGGGATGCTATATCCAATACTGCCTTATGGAAATCCATCCATTGCATGCCAATAATTGCATCTAACCCTTGCCCATCCGGAATGATTAATGAGGTAGGATAAACCTTGTTACCCAACCTTAATGGCATATTGGCAGCCTCCTCATCGAGTAAGAATTTTACCCCCGTGTGTTGAAATGATATGCACACAGAGCAACTTGGATGGTATGATATGATGCTTAGTAACATATGACTGGCTGATGAAATTATGCGTAGCTCCCGAATCAAATAAAATCATAGCAGGATGATCAGCGATAGAAAACATATCCGCTAGGATTTGTCCTCCTTCGGGTAGCTCCTCTGCCGTAGTAAAGTTGGCACGGCCGTCTTCACTTGTGTATTCTTGGCTGGTGCCCTCTGCTGGTTCTGCGGCTGCCCCCGAGGTCCAGGTGCATATGGTGCCTTCCGGGGATATGGGCAAGCTGCGGTAATAATGTCCTGGACGGCCACAATTAAAGCATGGCGGTCCATTCTGCTGTGGTGCTTGACCCATTGGTCGGGGATTCCGGATGTTCTGTTGCTGATAGGGCGGTCGATGCGAGTCGGCCGCTGTTGCTCGTGGTTGTTGGGGTGATTGATTACGTCGGTAGAAATTAGGACGAGAGGGGTTATGCTGATAACGCCGACCCGAGGGTGCAGTGTAAACCGATCCGTACTTGGATGGTCCCCCACTTCCTTGTCCCGTAGCCGGCCTCTTCTTGTTCTTCTCCGTCCGATGAAGTCGGATAGAGTCTTCTAGTGCAATAGCATCACTCACAAAGTCGGTGAAGCCGTCGGTCTTGTTTAACACCAAGCGGGATCGTAGCTTAGTACTCATTCCTTCCTTGAACAGGTTCTTCTTCTTAGCATCGGTGTCCACATGTTCGGGAGCATACCGAGCAAGACGATTAAATACCTTGGAGTAGGTATGCACATTCATGTCCCCTTGCTTCGGGGATAAGAATTCCTTCCGCTTCGATTCATCAAGCCTTCGGGGATATGATGCTCTCGGAAGGCTTTAGTGAACTCTGCCCATGTAACTTGATGGCCTGCAGGAAACATGGCTTTGTAGTTGGCCCACCAAGCTCCAGCAAACCCTTGCAACTCGCTGGGAAGCGAAGAGGGTCTTCCGATGATCCGTGCACGGGAACAATTCCAGTTTTGACTCGATGGTACGAAGCCAATGATCAGCTTCCAAGGGTTCCCCCGCATCCGAGAAAGTTGGGGGCGAACCGATAAGAAGTCCGAAAAGGTCACCCTTTCTTCCGGTGCATTACGGCCTTGATGACGTTCCGGCGGAGCAGTATTGCGGACCAATTGCTCCAATAATTCTCGCTGCTCCGCGCGAGAATCCGATACAGCTGCAATAGCTTGAGCCGGTGTCGGGGTGGTGGTGGTGTTCCCGCCCGCGTTGCGAACTCTCGTGCTCATCGCGTCTCCTTCTTCCAACCATTCTCGTCCAAGGCAACTTTACGTTAGACATCTTCATTCCAACATAATAATGGAAAAACAGGAATACGGAGATGAGAACTCCAATCCGATGCATCAATCCCTCTTTATTAAAGCACCACCAACCCAAAAACACATGTTTATACATCCACGTTACAACGATTTCTATGATACACTCATGCGTGATTACATCACGCCCGTTATTTAACCGGCGACTAAGGTACATACTAATTTTCCTCATTCGCCATTAACGCGCACTCTAGTACTCTTCCCGAAGCTTGGAGATCACTTCCTGGCTCGCAGAACTACCCGTCTCGGATGCTGCATCCTCCGGTCGTGGAATCTCCGTGAAGTCTATGACGGAATCCACATCCATTATCTCTTCGGGATCCTCCTCTTCTTCTTCGGACTCAGCCTCCATCGGAATCTCCTGCGCCATCGGCTCACCTCCCGGAGGTTGTTGTCCTATTGCTTCATTCATGATGGCGTTGTGTGCTTGCAATAGGTCTTGTTCTAACCGAGTGATCAATGCATGAGCATTTGCCAACTGCTGATCCTTAAATTGAATCTGCTGCTCCCTATTTAGCAATTGCGCCTCCCTAATTGCTAATAACTCCTCCTTTTCCTGCAGCTGTCGCTCCAGCTCGACTACGCGAACATCTTCCCTTGATCCCCTTACTTCACTCACACCCGTACGTGTGCTGTCCATCTCTCGTGAAGAAGTAAGAGCATCGGACATAAGTAGAAACTACTCCCAATATTTCAGCACATTTGTTTATTCTAGCAACTGCATATATTTAGATATATAGATAGTAGCACTACTTCCTTCCCACTTGTTATTATTGGTACAACTCAACCCCACTTCGCGTACACTCCCAACTGTCCAACCTCCGCTAGTACCCTATGTACATCCGACCTATGTCAGCAAAATGTGGCTACCCTCCTACATTAGTGAGAACACTACAACACTAAGCCGACGGTGCGTGGCTGTCGCCGTCCGACACAACGTCCCAAGCCGGCGACGCGGGTGGTGGCTCGTAGTCCATCCCGAGAGACCTCCTCGTCGGGTGGACCCTGCTGCTGCTCCTACTGCTGCAGCATCTCGCTGCTGTAACTGCTCGAACTCGTCGAACAGGTCGTCGTGGTCGTGGAGCAGGTCGTGGTGTGCCTCGGCCGGTCCGTTGTACTGCTGCTCGTAGCTGACCCAGCTCAATCTCCCTCGCGACTAGGGTCTCCACCAAGTGGTTCCGCTGCGCTGTCACCATATCTGCCCGTAGCTCCTGGTGGTCCTCTCGCGGCGCGGGCGGCGTCTCGCTCCTCCGTCCTCGTAGTCAGCTGTGCGTCAAAGGCGATAACCGCCTCACGGTACTCGTCACGTGCGCGGGTCACCTCCACTATCTGCTCCTCCAGCTCGGCGATCCTAGCGTGTGACCGCTGGATCTCCCGACGATCCACTCGACAGCGGTGCTTCCAAGCACCCAACCGCCGCTCCCGACTCGTGTCCTCATCTCTAAGCCGTGAAGCTGCTGCTCCAACTCGCCGACACGGGCAGCTCGTGCCTCCTCCTCCTCCTCGGGCGCGCTTCCTACCGCGAGTGACCGGCATCTGCAGGGAACATGTTTAACAAGTTAAACACTTCTTCCCACGTAAGAAAAGAACGAACGGAACAACCTATAAAGTACTACGAACTAGCTAAGTACATACCCAATAGTTATTTAGTGCGGAATTTAACATGATGCATGCTCGGAAACTAGCTATACGTACGGTAGTAAAGAAAACTACGACGAATAGTTAGCACTTTCCAAACCCCAAAGGCCGACCAGTTAATAAAAAAATCTAACTATTCTACATCCTTATAGGCTCCGTACTCTCGTTGTCTATCGTGAAACCGCGTTAAGTTTTGAAAACAGACTTGTAATGATGTACTCGTTGCCTCCGAACTGCTCTCGATACCAGCTGTGACATCTCCTCCGGGATACCCGGGAATCGGAACAGAGGAACACTCGTCGAAGCGAGTTACAACAGAAACATCATCTCATACAAGTCATAATATATATACATCATGGTATAATACAACCAGGTTTTCAAAATACAAACATTCGTGCAGACGGAAAGATAACATTATTGAAGTTTATCATCCTACGAGTATTTAGCGGAAGTTTGTCTATAATACAACTCAAAAGATTTCACCAAAATGCCGTGATGTACTGAGCCCTTCGTACATCACGGTCCTCTCTCAGCAAGGTGTGGGAATACGTTCCCACCGAAGGGAACCTCCCTCCGGACATTGTTCCTCCTCGGGAAAACCGCCGTACAAGTCGTGATAACACGACTCATTTCCTGTAAGGTAACGAACAAACCTTGAGTATTCTAATACTCAGCAAGACTGATCCGTCAACATGGCACGCTAAGGCCGACGCCTAGTATGCAAAGGCTTTCTGGCTGTGGGGTTTACTCCTTTGCGAAAAACAGCATTAAAGGGTGGGTCCTTACTTTCGAGTATTTTAGCTCGGTATTAAGTTCGTTAGCCTTTGGGTTTGCAACCTATCACTATTGTAACCAAGTTTTCAAGACAAGATGATACAGATCATTTATCCTTTCAACCCTCATCTTCATCTTCCGAGTATTTACTACGATGTGACGAGCTAAACAAGCGGTACTCATTACTGCGAGGGACAGCGATTCGAATCGATTTTTTATACCAGTGGCAAAACCCGACTACACGACGTATACGCATCCCACCGATCGTATACGACAACCTTTCCCGCTAGCACCGACAGCAGACTAGCCATTTCCAACTCCCCGGAAGTATGGCGACGCCACGACTCTCCTCGTGGTCGACCCATCTTCCTCCCGTGAGACTATGCTCTCACCGACAGCCGGCAAAGAGAGCCGGCTACGCTACATCTCTCGGGGCGATAGGGTACATCAGCTTGCTCGGGCCCATGATACCGAGCATGTAGTGCGGTACGTTCAAACTTGTTCAACTAAGCCGACAACGGTACGGTCCTTGACCGACACGAGACGGGGCTACCACCTTGCAAGACCTCATCTCTGTCTTGCCCTTTCTCCTACGGGGCCCGTCCGGTCTCAACTTCATTAACACTCTCATCTCAACATCTTTAGTGTCAACACAAAAACGCTTAAAGCCTCCATGCTTTAAGTGCCCTAACCAGCTACCGTTGCCACTATGAGTTAAGCTTAGCCTCTATCGAGCTACCTGTACCGAGTATAGAACAAACAGACGGAAACCTACCATAATGCATCTAGGGTGTCAACCAAACCCTAACACCTAATGCACAAGCATAACCGTACTATGTGATAAAATAAAATATTTAAAAACATAGGTAGGATGCACCAGGGCTTGCCTTGAGTTTGTTCGAAGTTACTCTCCTCGGCGGCCGGGTCGATTTCGAGATTCCGGCTCCCGACTCGCCCTCGGGTGGAACCTCGATCACTTCGAACCTAGTCGACCGAACAACGCATCGCGAATCACGATCATGTATGCATGAATGCATATGATAAGAGGATGCAATGGTTCATGAATTAAGTCTTGTAAAATAAATAATGATTAATGTTTAATTACCTTGGTTGATTAACAAGTTAAAGATAAGTCTACTTATTAAACAAGTAATTAATGATTACTTAAGCTGATTAATAGTGTTTAATTAAGATCAACATTAATTAATGTTGTTTCCTTAATTACTTAATTAAGGTTACTTGAGTTTAATGATTACCCATTAATCTGATTTATTAACCAATAAATAATTATTTTACTTTAAGTAATTAAGGTTAATACATTGTGATCATATAAATTAACATAGTTTAAGTTTAATGTTGGAACAATAAATTTCATTATTAATTTCGTCTGCAAGTATCTCCTTCATTAAATAAAATCATTTTCCACAATTAAGCATTTTATTTACATAAAATAATAACTTTTCCTTAATCAAAGAAAGAGATTAAATACAAATTATAAATAAATTTTATTCAAAATAACTATTTTATTGCACCAATGAGTAGATCTCATTTTTCCGAGTTAAACAAAGTTGGTTTGATATTTTTCCGAATTTTATTGAATTTTCTACAAATATTTGAAATTAAAAACCATTTACGTGACACACGGAGGGCCACGGGGTTGGCCGCACGCGATCCTCGCGTAGCCACACGCGATCCCACCGCGTGTGGCCGGGGTGTGGCCTCGCCGCGGCGGCGCGACCGGCGGCGGCGCGACGGCCGGAGTTGGCGGGCGTGGAGCAAAGCTCGCCGTGAGACCACCTACAAGCTCTACTCGACGCGAGGAACATTCCGGTGTGGATGAAAGAGCATGAGCTCCACCGAGAGGCGCCGGCGGCGAGGTGCGGCTCCACCGAACGTTCGGCGATGTCGCCCGCGGCCCACGGTGCACGGAATCCCCGCCGCTTCTTCCTAAAGCATCACGGAAACAAGGACTACACCGGCGCCAACACGGTTGACGCGATGGATGGCCGGAACGGGGCTCGCATCGGAGGCCCGCGGGGAACCGGCGGTCGGACTCGGGGAAAAGCCGGATTCCGGCCACCGTGGTTGAAAAATGAAACCAAAAGATGGCCGAGATACTAGAGAGTAGTATTGCGCACATCATGGAAGAAGAAAGGGAGATGATAACGCACCGGAGCGGAAGAAATTTGGAGCGGCGGCCGGACACGTCGGGGATGGCCGCTCGGGGAGGACGGCTTCAATCTTCGAGGTTAGGGCAGCTCGTCGGGAACGGAGAGCATGCGCAGCCTTCAACACGAGCGTGCGGAGCGGCGGGTGGTCGTGGCTAGTCGGGAGGTGGCCGGAGGCGGCCGGGCGGGCGGGGTGGAGAACGAGGCGCGGCCCGAGCGGACGGAAACCAAGGGAGAAGAATGGATGAGCTCGGCCGAGTTTTTATCCTCCGCGAACGTCGGTTGGAGCAGGCCGCCGAGCAGCTGCGTGGAGGCAAGCTCTGCGTGGCACCGGGGCCGGAGGGCGCGCGGCCGGAGCGGCCAGCGCGGCTCTGCGAGCGGTGCGGCGGTTCGGGATTGAGAGAAAGAAGAAAGAGAGAGTGACACGGGGGCCCTGGTCGTTTTACATAAAACCCCCGGGGTTTTGACAAATTACAAAACAGGTTTTCGGGGCTTTAAAAATTCCACAAAAATTCAGGGAGACATTTGAAAATGTTTTAAACATTTTTCCTTTTGGGTCCAGGTTGAAATTCGAAACTGGTTTTGAATAAAAAAAACAAGTTTAAATTAAAAACATAAGTTTTCATTATTTCTTGTAGGTATTTTTGTATAAATTAAAATCAATTGGTAGCAACTTCAGAAATTACCTATTTTTATGCTTAAACAATAGAGAATGTTAAACGCCATAATTTACTTTTATTTACTCGACTTCTTTTAAGACCTTAGTTTTACTTAAGTGAAGTTGTTATTTCGTGTGCCTCTCTTCACACAATTTAAATCTTTTCTTTTCAATGCACATGATGACATGATGAAATGCGTGTTTATTTGTAGAGTTGTTACATCCCCGGCATAATCCGCATCGGAATAGCCTATTAGATTGAACTTTGAACCCTTGGGGTACCAAAGCCCTAGGTTGGGTGTGTGCACTAGATATCTCAAGATTCTTTTAACGGCCACCATGTGGCACTCCATAGGAGCGGCTTGGAAACGTGCACACATACACACATTAAGCATGATATCGGGCCTAGATGCACAAAGGTAAAGCAAGGAGCCGATCATAGAGCGAAAAACCTTTTGATCAACCGGCTTGTCCTTCTTGGTGAGGTCGAGATGGTCGTTTGTTGCCATGGGCGTCTTGGCGGGCTTTGCCTTGTCCATGTCAAACTTCTTCAATATGTCTTGAGTGTACTTGGCTTGACATAGGAAGGTGCCCTCCTTGAGTTGCTTTATTTGAAATCCTAGAAAGATTGTCAACTCTCCCATCATAGACATCTCGAACCTCTTTGTCATTATCTTGCTAAAATCATCACAAAACATTTGATTAGTAGAACCAAATATTATGTCATCGACATAAATTTGGCACGCAAATATATCATGATCAAAACGCTTTGTGAAGAGGGTTGCATCGGCCTTGCCCATTTCAAAACCCTTTTTCAAAAAGAAATCCCTAAGGCATTCATACCATGCTCTTGGTGCTTGCTTAAGCCCATAGAGCGCCTTATGGAGTTTGTACACGTGGTTAGGATACTTGGGGTCTTCAAAGCCCGGTGGTTGTTTCACGTACACTTCTTCCTTGATTGGCCCGTTTAGGAATGCACTCTTCACGTCCATTTGGTACAACTTGAAGTTGTGATGAGTGGCAAAGGCAAGTAGTATTCTAATTGATTCAAGCCTTGCCATGGGGGCATAGGTTTCATCAAAGTCCAATCCTTCTACTTGTGAATATCCTTTTGCCACCAATCTTGCTTTGTTCCTTGTTACAACACCGTCTTCATTTTGCTTATTGCGGAACACACACTTGGTGCCCACAACATTCTTGCCTCTTGGTCTTTCTTCCAATGTCCAAACTTCATTTCTTGTGAAGTTGTTCAATTCTTCTTGCATGGCCATCACCCAATCCAAGTCCTCGAGTGCTTCTTCTACTCCAAATGGCTCCAAAGAAGAGACAAAAGAGTAATGTTCACAAAAATTGCAAACACGAGAACGAGTGATTACCCCTTTTTCTATGTCTCCAAGAATTTGTTCTACGGGGTGATCACGTTGCACACTTTGGTGCACTCTTGGGTGTGGTGGATGTGAGCTTGTTTGACCGCCATCTTGTTCAACCTCTTGATCATGCAATGTAGGTTCATCATCTTGTGCTTGTGCATGATCCTCATCACCAACTTCTAGGTCTTGATCAAGTTGATCACGATTTGTGTATGGTTGGTCTTGACTTGAGGGAGGAGGTTGATCTTGATCATTTTGCGGTTCTTACGGTCTCACATCACCAATGACCATTCTCTTGATTGCTTGCCTAGGAGCCTCAACATCTGCATTGTTAATAACAACTTGCTCCCCCCGAGAGCCGTTAGATTCATCAAACGTCATGTCCCGTGCAACTTGAACACAACCGGTGGTTTTGTTAAAGACACGATAGGCGTGACAGTTTGAACCATACCCAATCAAGAAACCTTCATCAACTTTAGGGGAGAACTTTGAAGCCTTGGGTTTCTTGTTGAGCATGAAGCATTTGCTCCCAAAAACACGGAAATACGAGATGTTAGGCTTTTTACCGGTTAGTAGCTTGTATGGAGCTTTCCTTAAGAGTCGATGGAGATACAACCGGTTGGAGGCATGACATGCGGTGTTGATTGCTTCGGCCCAAAAGCGATCGGAGGTCTTGTGCTCATCAAGCATGGTTCTTGCCATCTCTATGAGGGTGCGGTTCTTTCTTTCAGCCACCCCGTTTTGTTGAGGTGTGTAGGGTGCCGAAAACTCATGCTTGATGCCTTCCTCGTCAAGGTACTCTTCAACTTGAGTGTTCTTGAACTCGGTACCGTTGTCACTTCTTATGGCCTTGATCTTCACTTCAAATTCATTTTCTGCTCTTTTCAAGAATGTCTTGAGTACATCCTTCACTTCACCTTTATCACACAAAAAGAATACCCACGTGAAGCGAGAATAATCATCAACAATAACAAGTCCATATTTGTTACCGCCAATGCTAATGTAGGCAATGGGACCGAAGAGGTCCATGTGTAGCATCTCCCACGGTCTTGTTGTTGTCACAATGTTCTTGGATGGATGTGGTGCTCCAACTTGTTTTCCGGCTTGACATGCAGTATAAATTTTATTTTTCTCAAAGCAAACATCCGTTAGTCCAAGAATGTGACCGCCCTTTTGGAGTTTGTGAAGATTTCTCATACCGACATGGGCTAGTCGTCTATGCCACAACCATCCCATGTCGGACTTTGCAACTAAGCATGTGTCAAGTTTTGCTTTATCCGCGGTAAAATCCACAACATAAAGCTTTCCTTTGAGCACACCCTCAAAAGCAATCGAGCCATCACTTCTCCTTGAGACAAACACACCCTTGTCGTTGAGCAAGCAATTGTAGCACATTCCACAAAGTTGTGAGATAGACAACAAATTGAAGTCAACGTTATCCACAAGGATAACCTTCAAAAGTGAATGCGGAAAAGTTAAAGGAATGTTACCATAACCCAACACATAGCCTTTTCCGTTGTCTCCAAAGGTGATGTACTCATTTCTTTCTTTGCTTGGCTCAAATGATTCAAACATTTTCTTATCTCCGGTCATATGATTGGTGCATCCACTATCCACCACCCATGATGAGCCGCCGGAGGAGTATTCCTACAAAACAATTTATGCTTTGTTTTTAGGTACCCAAATTTGCTTGGGTCCTCTCACATTAGTAACAAGTGCCTTGGGCACCCACACACAAGATTTGTGGGTCTTGTTGCGTGGCCCAACATATTTTGCATAGACGCGACCATGCTTATTCCTCATTAGCACGTAGGTCGCATCAAAATCATTAAAGAGAGCACAAGAGGGGTTAGGCACGTTAGTACGCAAATCATAAATAAGAGAAGATTTGTTAGTGTTCTTGATTTGCTTCTCCCTCTTGACTTGCTTGTTTTGATATTCACCCTCCTTGGTGAACTTGATGAATTCGGTTTCATTCTTGTTGATTCTTGCATTGTGCTTGTCACCTTGCTTGTACCCAATGCCATCCTTCACATGTGGCCGTCTCACATTGGTGTATGCACCCCTTGCATACTCGGCCTTGGCATCATTGATGGCCTTCATCTTCTTTTGTGCTTGTTGTTGAAGCTCTTGCACTTGCTTCTTCAAGTCATCAATGGTCTTGACATTTTTTGTGCAAGCTTCAACATTAATCTTGTGGCACCTAATGCACTCATTGCTAGATGGGGGCAAGACGAAGATTGAGAGGAAGTAGTGTTACACTTAATTTCCTCAAATTGCACTATAAGAGAGTTGTGATCCTTTTGCAAGTTATCACACTTCTCTTGAAGTGACACATTTGTGACTTTAAGTGTCTCACTTTCTTTTTCAACCACTTTGAGAGACTTCACTAAGTCCTCATTTTTCTTCCTCTCAACTTCTAGGAGCTTCTCAAGTTCAAGCACTCTTTGCTTCTCTTGAACAAGCATTTTCTCTTGTTTCTCGAGAAGCTCCCCTTGCCTCTCATTAGTCTCCTTTTCCTGCTCAATGATATCCAACAAATCAAACATGTTAGGAATTTGAGAACTTCCTTTAGCATTTACCTTGGAGCCCTTAGCCATCATGCATTTGTGCCCGGTGTCATTTTCATCATCGGTCAAGCTTCCAAACAAGGAGGAGTTGGGCGGTGTGAGTCCAATAGCAAGTGATGCATTGAGAGCCAAACAAGGAGAATTCGCTTTCTTCAACCACCTTCTTTTTCTTTTCTTGTTCGGCATTGAGAGCCAAATCATTTTTGCTTCCACTAGCTCTTTCCTTGTCCTTAAGCAAAGCATTGATTCTATTGCCTTGGTCAATTTGCTGTTTTTGGGAGAGCACCTTTCCAATTACTTTATCGGTGGTGAAGTATCTAAAGCCATCTTTGTCTCTTATGTTGGACACTATGTTGGCATCCCATGATTGCAAGGCTTGTAGCAACCTTCTATTCACATCCAAATCCAACACCTTCTCTCCAAGTGCTCTTCTTTTGTTTACTATCCTCATGATTCTATCATGTGCTTCTCTTGGCCCTTCATCCGACCTCATGACAAAGTAGTTGAAATCCTCTCTAAGCCCTTCTAGCTTAGACTCCTTCACACTATCAATGCCCTGATGCACTAACTCTAGCTTCAACCAAATTTGATGGGCATCCTCCAATCCGGCTATCTTCTCATATTCGGTGGGGCTAAGTGCGGATACCAGAGCACTCGCCGCCGTTACATTGCACCTTATATTGAACAAGTCTTGTGCGGTTGGCTTGCTTCTACATTCCCACAAGAATCCATTTTGAGTCACATTCCTTACATTTTGATGCATGGAATCCAAGTGTAGGAGCATCTTTGTTTTCCAATGATCGACGTATTGGCCATCGAAATAGGGAAGTCTTCCGGAGCCGGGTCCAATGTGCTCATCCCTTCCATCACTATAAGTGTATGTCATCTTGTTGTAGTTTATCGGCAAAGCACTAAACACATCTCCATCCTTAGCAATTCCTTTTCCACTCCCATTTCTTGTCTCATCCGGAGTTCTCATGACCTACTTCACCGGTTCGTCTTGGTGGAGCTTCACCACTACCACTACCACTAGCCGTTGCATCTTTTTTATTTGCCATCTTTAATCTTCAAGCGGTGAGGCTTCAATGAAGATACCCGCTCCGATACCAATTGAAAGTCGCCTAGAGGGGGGGGTGAATAGGCGATCCTAAAAATTTCTGCGAAATAACACTAAGATGAAAACGTCAAATACCGGAACTTTCGGTGCAGGGTGATAAATGCGGAATTAAACCCTACACAATTCTAGTGATTGCAAGAAGGAAAGACACAACCCTATGCAATTCTAGGAATTTAACGGAACAAAGGGAAACTAACAAGCAACCTCGTGAAGTCAACAACAAAGCGCTTAATTAAAAGAGGGAGCACAAGAGACACGGATTTTTCACCGAAGTTCAAGCCCACCAAGGACTCTACGTCTCCGTTGAGAAAGTCCACCAAGGACCGGGTTTCTCTCAACCCTATTTCTCCCTCAAGTCACCACCAAGGTTGAGCTTGAGTTTTTCACTATCAAGGTCCCTTCCGGGACAGGCAATACAAACTTCTCGGGCGTCACCACACAAGTTGGGAGCTCACGAGCACGCCTAGCCGTCTAGGAGCTCAAAGCTCCAAGAGTAATAAATCCAAATCACAAGCTTGACGGGAGTGAAGATGCTCAAGAATGGAATCAAGTCTCTCAATCTCTTGCTTAAAGTCTCTCACTCGAATCCTAGCTCAAGGATGGAATTTTAGCTTTTGGAGAGGATTTTGAGTGAGTGGAGTGTGGCTCAAGAGTGTGTTGGTTCGGAATGTGCAAGAGTTAGTGAATGGAGTGAGGGGTGTGGCTTATATACCACAGTCCAAAAAGAGTCGTTGGCCTGTTTGAAAACCCCGCACCGGAACTTCCGATAGCATATCGGAACTTCCGGTATGGTCCGATTTAGGGTTAGATCTGGATTTTTGGCCCGCACCGGAACATCCGGTGGAGTACCGGACTTCCGGTACTTAGGTTTAGGGTTTGAAAACTGGACCGCACCGGAGCTTCCGGTGTCCTATCAGAATTTCCGGTATGGCGTTCTAGAGAGCTCGAAGCTCTCTGTTAGCCTACCGGAACTTCCGGTACCGGGGACCGGAACTTCCGGTATGGCTTTTCCGGAGAGCTCAAACTCTCTGTTAGCCTATCGGAACTTCCGGTACCGAGGATCGGAACTTCCGGTATGGCTTTTTAGAGAGCTCAAACTCTCTGTTAGCCTACCGAACTTCCGGTACCACACGGGAGCTTCCGATGGGTCCGGAAAGAATGGGTTTGGGAGGATTTTCTTGAGTTTGTGAGCATCTCCATTCTTTGCCAAAGTTGTGATTTGTATCCCTCTTTATAGTACGGCATCCCTATGACTCATAGCAAAGATAAAACGCGAAGCTCATGCTTTGAGATAGGACTTTTCCGATTTCTTCATTTATTGCATTTTTCATTTCTTTTCTCCTGTTTGATTGTATTCGCTACGCTTTCATGTTCTTTGGATGTTCACTACACACATTCTCATGAAAACATTAGTCCAAATTTAATTGTATTGATATCAATCATCCAAAATAAAATGAGGGGCCTAGATGCACTTTCAAACACTTTGATTCCCATATCCACAAATAAGGTTTTGGTGGTTGGAAGTTTTTGTAGTAGTAGTGATACATTTTGCTAGATGTGAAATTGGGAAGAGCCCGGATGTAATGCCAACTGTCTTTGGTGTTTTCTTGCCCTTGCATTTGTTGAATGATGTCTTGTAGCTGATGTAGCTCTTGATGAGCTTGCTCCGAGAGGGCAGGTGAGAAAGATCCATCATATATGTAGTTGTTAGGAATTTGTTTACTGATATTTTTTGGTCTTTGGCATATGAGAAGAGCCTTGGCAACTCATTTTGTAGTAAATGCCCATTCCAAACATCTAGCGAGAAAAGGACTGCAGAGCCACCTCCAATGGAACATGAGGAAATTCCTCCGAATTTATCACACAAGTGCAACGAGATCTTTCCACCAAAATGACCCTCTATCATTGCTTGCATGGGGAATATGTCCTCGGGAATAGTGTGAGTGCCACATCATATGGTATGTCTCTCTTATTGTAGAATTTGGCAAGGTGCTTCAGGAGAAGTGCATCATTCTCGAGATCTTAGGTCAATAACTCCCAATCCTCCTTTGTTTTTTGGTTTTGTGACTTTTCTCCAGGCTACCATTGGTTTCTTCTTGGCATTGCAATCATTTCCTATCCATAATCCATGTCTTCTTACCATGTCCAGGAATTCAATTACTCCAGCTGGTATCTTAATTGAGCACATTGTGTAAGTGGCTAGAGAACAAATCATTGAGTTAACTAGTTGTAATATGGCAGCTTGGGATGAGATGGATGTTAGCTTTCTCTCCGATCTGTCCACAAGGGGCATAAAGTCATCGATTTTTTGTTCGGTAGTGCCCATTAGAATGCCCAAGTATGTGATGGGCATGGTTGCATGTGTACAACCGAAAGTTGCAGCCATCCGCTCCGCTTGCTCGAGTAGACAGGTTTAGAGGGATATGTTTGATTTTTTGTAATTAACCTTTAGACCTGTAGACTCGAAAAGGAGTGTAATAAACCCTTGAGGAAGAATAATTCTCTTTGAGAGGCTTTTAGAATCATGATCGTGTCATCAACATATTGTATGATTGGAAAATTTCCACTTGGGTCAACTTCAATTGGTAGGGACAATAGGCCTTATGTATGAGCTTTGTTTATAATGCATTGGAGCAGGTCCGATGCTATGATAAAAAGAAGCGGTGAAAGAGGGTCACCTTCAAAGTTTTTTTCAGGGGTACCATTGAGTAGGATTGAGGATGTGCCTGTTTCCAAGATTCTTTGTACCTAATGGGTCCAATTTTCATTAAAACCTAGGTGTTGCAGCATTTCTAAAATGCAACTATGTTCCATAGTGTCAAAAGCTTTTTCAAAATCTAGTTTCAGAATAACTAGTTCCCTCCTTGAATGTTGACACCGATGATTCAAAGCTCCATGCTAGATAATCTTGATGGTTCTTGTTTTAATAAAGCCATACTTGTAACAACTCTAAGAAATAAAGTGCATCTCATGTCATTCATGATCATGTCATCATGTTGCAATTATGAAATTATTTAATTTTGTGTTAAGAATACACATGAAATATCAATTTAACCTAAGTTAAAGTAAGTTCTTAAAAAGAATTTAAATAAAAATAAATTATGGTGTTTAACATTTTCTGTGGGTTAAACATAAGAATAAAGGATTTATGAAATTGCTCTGAAATTATTTTGCTTTGTAAAAATGTCTATAAGAAATAATTAAAGCTTCTCTTTTAAATTTAAACATGAATTTTTAATCCGAAAAATATTTGGAATTTGAACTTGGACTTCAAAGGAAAAGTGTTTGAAATATTTTCATTAGCAACCCTGACTTTTTTATAAATTTTTCTCGAGCTCGGGAAAGTAGTTTTTCAATTACGCAAAAGCCGGAGGGTGTTTTTGCAAAATTGCCGAGGCCGGACCCGGGCGCCAGCCTCTCTCTTCTCTCTTCTCTCTCAGCGCCGACAGCCGCCGTTCGAACCGCCTCCCGGCCGCGCGTCCACCCCCCTCCCACGCAGCTGCTTGCTCGTCGACGCAGCTGCTCGCTTCACCTCTCCCGGCGGGATAAAACCCGGGCCGTCCCTATCTTCTCGCCTCTCTTTTCCTCCATTCTCTCCACCACCGCCATTAGCATCACTTCGTTCTCCACGCCGGCAAGCCGTCCCGGCCGCTCCCCATCCACCTCCCAACGTCGAACAGCTCCGCCATCTCCCTCTCGAAGGTCTCCACGCCACTCAATCGCGTTGAGACGCCCCGAGTTCCGTGATCGACGAAGTTCTTCCCCGGACGACCTCACCGTTGATCCTCCGCCGCATCTCCAAATTGGTGAGCTGTGGTGAGCCGTTCTTGCTCTTTCTTTCTTTGGATGATGTGCAACTCGGATGCTCTTCGTCCCCGGCAACTCACCCTCGCGTTCCCTCCTCGAGTCCGGCAAGAATTGGCCGTTTTTCCCGCAGTTTCACCCGCCGTCGTCCGCACCCCACGGTGAGCACCTATCTACGGCCCTTGTCAAGCCTCCACCACCCTCCGTCGAGCTTGCTCATGTTGCATAGAAGCTCCGAGCACAATTTTCCCTAATTTTTGGGCTCTCTAGCGAGCTCCGCACCTTGCCGGAGCACCGCCGGGGCCGCATCTCGCCGCCGGCGCATCTCCGGCGCAGCTCGAGGCGAGCTCATCATCCCTGTCACGTTCGCCATGTCACGTAGGGCATGTAGGTAGTCCCGCGGTGAGGTTTGGCTCTTCGCCGGCCGTCTCCGGTGGTCGTGCCGCCGTGCCATGGTCACCGCGGTGGCGCCACACGCGCGGGATCGCGTGTGGCCACGTGGGGATCTCGTGCGGCCAACCCCGTGGCCTCGCGTGTGGCATAGAAGCTTTTCTAATTTTTGGAAATTCGTAGAAAATTAAATAAAAATCGGAAAAATGTAAAACCAATTTTGTTAGACTCGGAAAAAATATTCTCTATCTGTTTATGAAATAAAATATCTATTTTGAGTATTTTATTTCATAAGTATTAATTAATTACATTCTTTGGTTAATAGAAATTATTATTTTATTTCATTTAAGAAAAGAATTTATTTAAATAAAGGAGATACTGCAGATGAAAGTGTTTATGAAAAATGTTTTCCAAAATTAAACATAAACACCGTCATTTTATGTGATCCCAATTTATTACTTTATGTGTTACTGCATATCATTAATTGATTATTAATTGTTAATATTATTAAGAAAACCTTTGCACATCATATCCTATACATGCATGCACACATGATCATTGATTCGCGACGCATTGTTGGTCTACCTAGGTCCCGACGTGATCGAAGTCCCGTCCGAGGTCGAGACAGGAGACGGGAACCTCAAAGTCGACCCAACCACCGAGGGAGTTAACACCGACGTGAATCAAGGCAAGCCCGGTGCATCCGACCTATGTTTTAAAATATTTTATTTTATCACAATAGTTAAGTTATGTTTGTGCATTAGGTGTTAGGGAATGATGGACACCCTAGATGCATGAGATAGGTTTCCGTTTGTTCATGCTATACTTGGTACAGGTAGCTCAATAGGAGCTAGGCTTAATTCATAGTAGCAACGGTAGATGTTAGGGATCTTAAAGCATGGAGGCTTTAAGTAATTGATGTGTTGTCGTTAATTTAAAAGAGAGTGTTAATGAAATTGAGACCGAACGGGCCCCGTAGGAGAAAGGGCAAGACGGAGATGAGGTCTTGCAAGGTGGTAGCCCCGCCTGTGTCTGGTCAAGGACCATACCGTTGTCGGCTAAGTTGAACAAGTTTGAACGTACCGTACTACATGCTGGTGTCATGGGCCCAGCAAGTCGATGTACCCTACCGCCCCGGAGATGTAGCGTAGCCAACTCTCTTTTGCTGGCTGTTAGTGAGAGGGAAGTCTCACGAGAGGGAAATGGGTCGGCCACCGAGGAAGTCGTGGAGTCGCCATATTCTCGGGGAGTTTGGAAACGGCTAGTCTTCCGCCAGTGCTAGCGGGAAAAGTTGTCGTATACGACCGATGTGGTGCGTATACGTTATGTAGTCGAGTTTTGCCAGCTGGTATAAATCGATTCGAATCGCTGTCCCTCGCAGTAATGAGTACCGCTTGTTTAGCTCGTCACATCGTAGTTAATCAACTGGAAGATGAGGATGAGAGATGAAAGAAGTGTTGATCTAATCTGATCTTTTCTTGAAAACTTGACTGCAATAGTTGTAGACTCGTAAACATAGATCTTAATAAACTTAATGTGAGCTAAAACATTGAAAGTAAGGATTCCATTATTAGTGCTGTTTCGCAAGAGAGTCAACTCCACGACCGAGAAAGCCTTTGCAGGCGTCGGCCTTAGCGTGCCTATTGACGGGTTAGTCTTGCTTGAGTATTAGAATACTCGGGGTTTGTTCGTTATGTTTTCAGGACATGAGTCGTATTTCCACGACTTATACGGTGGCTTTCCGGAAGAGGAGCAATGTCCTGAGGGAGGTTCCCTCCAATGGGAATGGATTCCGACGCCGTGAAGGAGAAGGATCGTGGTGTACGACGGGCTCGGTACATCACGATAAACGTTTTCGTAGTATTTTGTTGTACAAAGACTAAGTTCCGCTGCAAGACTCGTAGGTTTTAAACTTCAATAATGTATTATGCTTCTGTTGTACGATGTTTGTATTGTGAAAACCTGGTTGTATTATACCATGATGTATATATTCTGGCTTGTATGAAATGATGAACTGTTGTAACTCGCTTTGTCGAGTGTTCCCCTGTACCGATTCCTAGGTATCTCGGAGGGGATGTCACAATACTGGTTTTGGTGAATCAAAGGAATAACTTGTGCTTGAAGCTCTGTCAACCATTAATTTAGTGATTAGTTTGAGGGTTGAATTTAGGAGTGAGATGCGTCCGCAATCATGAGGTGTAGTTTGTCCTGTTTGTCTTGGAAACTAGTGTGATGAAGGAGCTATTAATTGATTGCAGACTAACTGTCCCTTAAAAAAATCCTCACATAACTAGTATTTGTCTTTGGAAACTAGCATTTTTTTGAAGAAATGCCATCAAACCCATTAGGGTCCTAGTGCTTTGTTTGCGGGCATGTTCTTGATAGCTCTGTCTATCTATTCTCTAGAAAAGTTATATGTTAGATGCTCCAGGCCTTCATGTCTTGTTACTATTTGTTTCAGGTCATTAAGCATTATTGGTTGTGTGGTTGGTCCCATTCTGCCTTTGCAAGTTTCAAGTAGCAAGGCTGCTTTCTCATAGTGATTAGTGAGTATTCCTCCATCATGTGTCTCCAAGCTTGTGATGGTGTCTTGTCCGAATCTTTCTCAGTAACTGCAGCATGAAAGAACTTTGTGCTTTCATCAGCAAATTTATTCCATCTCACAGTGTACCTTTTTCTCCAAGTATTCCTTTCTGCATTCAAACGATGCATTATATGTTTCTTTAGAATTCCTCTAAAATTACCTTCTTGTGTGAATAGAGGTCTTTGCTCCTCCAATTTATCCAGGACTGCCAGCACCTTGTTGCATTCAGTGATTAGGTTGTTCAGTTTTGAGATGCTTTTGCTCCACATTTTGAGTGCTCTTATAAGGGCATTGAATTTAGCTGCAAGTCTAGTTGCATTATTAGGCCTCGTTGGGAAAAAGGAAGTTCAAAGGAATTTTAAAGGAATCCATTCCAAAGGAAATTTTCCTAAACTTAGTGTTTGGAATGGAGGAATGATGAATTCCTTTCTAGAGGAAAGGAATGGCTTCCTTCACAAAACGTAGGAAATAAAGCATGAGGTCTGGAGCTAAAGGAAAATTTCCTTTGCTTTGCCTATCGTGTTGGTCGTGCAGCGTCTAATTAAGCTAAGCTAATTTATATGTCTGATTTGAATCTAATTGACATATGGGCTAATATAGATGTGTATTTTATATGTTAGCAAAGGACATGTAGGAAGTGCTTTCCTTAGAGAAATAAAGTGAGTAGTTAAAGACGGCAAGAGGTTACTAGTTTGATTAAGTGCATAGAATAATTATTATATGGATTCCACAAATATTTTATCTAGTTGTAATGCCTTTAGTTCCTTTGTTAGCGTTCCTACATTCCAAACGTCTCAAATTCTCAATTCCTCTACTTTGGGTTCCTACGGTTTTAGCACTTTTTCCTTTCCTGTGTTTTCTGCTTTCCTGTGTTTTTTTCCATTCCTGTGTTTTCCATTCCTTTGTTCCAAACAGGGCTTACATCTTTGACCCATATTGACTTAACTAGCTCTAAAAAACAGATTGCTCTACCCAAAAGTTTTCAAAACGAAACACATTGGCTTTGGGTATCTTTGAGTCTATTTCGACCATACATGGGGTGTGGTCTAAGGTTGTTTGTGCTAAGGAATGAGGAGAGTGTTTGAATAATCTGAAATCCAATTTGCTGATGTGAAACACCAATCTAGCTGCTCAAGAAGAGGTTCTTGTTGCATGTTACTCCAAATATATTTTGTCCCTTTTAATGAGATTTCTTGAAGCCCCGATTGCTTATGATTTCATTGAAAGTAATGATGTCATTCATATTTCCTCTTGCTCTGTTTCTGTTGCCTCATCGAGGGACCTATAGAAATCTAAGTCTCCAGTGATCATCCAATTATCTTCCTCGTCAATTTTGATTTCATTAAGCCAGTTGACAAATTTATCTCTCTCTGGCCCTTGGCATGGACCATAGACTGTGGTTAGTGTCCAGGTTTCATTGTCGTGCTTCGAGGTGAACTCCACTATTATGGCAAATCTCATATTATGGATAATAGTTCGTGTGAGGAGTGCAGTGTTCTATCCCATGATAAGACCTCCCGAGGCCCCAATTGAGGGAGAGAAAACGAACTTGTCAAATCTTTTGGGGGCAAATTTCTTGATGAATGAGTGGTCAAAGTGTTGCCTTTTAGTTTCCTATATACAGTAGATGGCACAATTGCTTTCCTCTATTTTTAGCCTTAGAGCATTGCATTTGTCATCACAATAAATTCCCCTAATGTTCCAGTTCAAAACATTCCTTTTTGTGAGTCTAGCTTCGTTGATCCAAAGGATAACATATTACCAAATCCATATTAGATGATACTTCTTCCATTTTTGATAGATTTTGACAAAATTCTGTCAATAGGTGATGCTTGTCGGGACAAAATTTTGACAATAGGCGATGTTTGTAAAAAACACATACAACACAGGAGCAACTAAGAGAGATCATTGCAAATCTAGGCATCCCGAGGTAGAATAAAGGCTTCCAAAACATGCATCCATCAATCAAACATAAGGGTATTGTTCCCATTACATAGCAGAGTTTCAAAATAGAGTAATCCAGGATATTAATAGGTTTAGCACATCCATACATAAGGAAAACATGGCATACCCCGTAGAAAGCATCTAGATAAGGTGTACTATCCATGGATAACTAGTTCTCTTCTTCAACTCTACTCCCAACAACTTGAGATAGGAGTAGATCTATTGTGACCTCCGAAGGAGAGATTCCACATCTAGTTGTTGCCACTTCCTCATTATTTGAGGAATTATTGGTGCATGTGTGAATCACCTCATCGATGCCACAGATTCGATGGAGGTACACAACCCGCTAGTATAGGCCTAGGCACTAACATCGAAGATAGTGCGACACCTGCAGATCGGTCAAGGCATTATCAGTTCATCACCCCCAAATTGTGTTTTCTACGCGAATTGACATCATGGGGTTTAGAATCTTGGAATCCCCAATCTTAGAGAACAACATTCCGATCCTTCGGAAGGAGTCCTTCCCTTTGACGATGGACATCTCAAATTCTCGGTTGACCGGTAGAACCGCCAAACGACTTGATATTGGAAAGAAGAACGCGTGGATGAACAGAGGGTATGTTTCGCGATATTGTAAATCTTGGTAGGGGGTTTTATGCAAAATAGACTTGCTGACTAGTGGGTGGAAGGCAAGCCGATGGTAATCCGGTGGACTCAAATCACCGATTGACTAGTGGGTGGAAGGCAAGCCGATGGTAATCCGGTGGACTCGGCAAAATATGTAGTGCAAACTCATCTCTAGGTGCAATCATGCAAACTCTTTCAAAAATACATATCTAGAGATTTTAGAAAATTACAAACACTTGCATGAGTCTACATGAGATAGAGAGAGACCTCCACATAAAATTTCAAGTTCAAACTCATCTTCATTTAAAAGATACAAAAATTACAAAACATGAACAAAAGGAAAAAAATACAACACTCTACATGTTTTGTCTTTTACCTCTTATGCATCCAAATTCTTTTTCATTTTTGTATCTTTTAAACAAAGATGAACTTAAACTTAATTTATTTTTATAAAGGTCTCTCTCTATCCCATCTACACTCATGCGGTGTTTGCAACTTCTAAATATGTTTTCTTGAAAGAGTTTGGATGATTGCACTTGGAGATGAGTTGGCACTACATGAGTTTGCACCTAGAGATGATGGCCTTATATCTCGTAGTTGTTTGGATCTAAGTTTCTAAAATCTATTAATCAGTTTTTTGGATAGTTAATGACCAATAACTGGTATTATCCGGACTTGGTTGAATATATGAAACATAACGACCATAAAACCTGAGGTTTTATGAAATTTACTCTTTTTTTATCTCTAGGTACCCATATATATATATATATATATATATATATAGATAGACCTAAACCACAGAAAAGAAAAAAAGATAAATAGACCAATAATAAATAATGACAGGAATTTGGTGATTGGACTAGTGCGTAGTACGTAGTACGTAGCGATGGGGCTGCATTGTACCCGTCTGCGCCACCAATGGCAGCGAACGCCTCGACGGAGCTCGAACCCAGCTCGAGCATGTCCGCCGAGGATCATCGCTCTGCTCAACTCTATGGCGCACCCGTCGCCGTCGAGCGTGCCGACAGGGGATCTCCTCGAACCCCGCCGGCGTCCGTCACGAGCATCGTCCGGAGCGAGAGCGAGCACGCCTCTTCGTTGCGCTGGCCCTTGGATGCTCCCGCTCCCGGTAGGAGGCCTCGCTGTAGAAGGGCTGGGCCGTGAGCACCAGCCCCTGCATGGAGACGTTTGACATCTCCGGCGACACTATAACAAAACTCGCTATAGCCACGCCACCCAAAATGAAGTAGCCACGGCAAAGAAAATAAACCGTGGCTATACGGTGAGGTGACGGGGCTGGCGGCCTTCGAACCGTGGCTATAGAAGCTACTATAGCCACGGTTGGCTTTGTGAACCGTGGCTATAGTGGCCTCCACCAATAGCCACGGTCCACGTCACCAACCGTGGCTATAGTATATTCTATAGCCACGGTTGAAGACGTGGACCGTGGCTGTTGTTTTGCACGAGTATAAAAGCCGCGTTCGGACGGAACGAGAGCTCGGTCCAAGTGTGGCGGCTCGAAAATTGAGCAAAAAAAATAAAAAACGAGAGGGGAAGGTTTTGATCTCGTTTTTTTTGCAGAAATTTGTTCTCCGTGGTAAGGAGAAACTCATCCCATGTATTATTTGTTGCTATAGTGTTGTAATCATGGAGAATTTTGGATTACCATTTGACCTAGGTTTTGATTTCGATTTGTCAAATTCCTTCATCTTTGTAGGTTTGTTGTTGGTTTGAGTTATGTATAATAAGCTCATATATCATGTGCTTGTGTTGCATAAAAAAAATCATGTCTTACAAGCCTTTTTCATGTCAATCAATTTAAGATCTACTTTATGCTCTCTTGAGAGAGACCCCTAGAAGCACGATTTAATTATTAAAAGATTCGAGTCAATTAATAATAATTTGTATAGTGGGTTTTTATATATGATAGCACATTGTCTTATGTAATATATTACTTCCCTTATATTTTCTATAAATATATAATATTCATAATGGTAAATAGATTATTTAGTAATTATTTAATAATTATTAATTCTAGCACATTATGTTATGCAATATATTAGTTTCCTTATATTTTCTATAAATACTTAATATTCATACTTGGTAATTATTTGATTTAGTAATTATTCTATTATAATTAATATTCGCGTAATGCTTGTTTAGATGGACAAAACATGGATGTACGAAGAGTCAAGATTAAGTGCATATTTCCAAGGTCAAGTCAATGTATTTCTCAAGTGGGTACGTCGAGCATGCTAAGCATCTAGGAAGACAAGAAATATATTGTCCATGCGTGGACTGCAAGAATAAAAAATTATGGACCGATACACTTGTAATCAAATCTCACTTAGTGAGGAGGGGTTTCCTGGAGAATTATACGAGGTGGACAAAGCATGGAGAAGACGAGCCGGTCGAAGTTGAGTTGCGACCGATTGAAGTTGAAGAAGAACAGTTTGTCCAAGTTGACGAGACTTTTGATTTTCATGTCGAAGAAGAACAATGTACTGATTTTGATGTTGAGGAATTGTTATGTCATGTTGAGCCGCAAGTTTTACTCAATGCGGGGACAACAAGAGGGCTTGATAACTTTGCAACGATAGAGAAGGCATCAAAGGATTTATTGTTTGAGGAGTCTAAGGGATGTTCTAAAGAGAATACTGTGTTACGTACGGTTCTCGAACTCATGAAACCGAAGGCCATCCATGGGTGGTCGGATGCTAGTTTCAATGAATTGTTGGATCTTCTTTCGGATACACTGCCAAAGCCAAACTTGTTACCAAAAAACACGTACTATGCTAAGAGACTGATATCTCCAATGTCGTTGGGTGTGCAAAAAATCCACGCATGTCCAAATCATTGTATATTATACCGCGGGGAGAAGTTCAAGGACCTCGTGAGATGCCCAAGGTGCAAACGAAGTCGTTACAAGACGAATGAGGAGTATGATGTAGACACAACTAATAAGAGGGGAAAGAATGACAGAAAGAGGAAGAAAAGCGATATCGTCAATGGTAGCGACGATGATAGTAAGGTTCCAGCCTTGGTCATGTGGTACCTACCGGTGGTCGATCGTATAAGACGGATATTTGCCAACCCAAGAGATGCTGAACTGATGACATGGCATACACGTAAGAGGGACCCTAATAAGCTGAGTCATCAATCGGATGGAACCCGGTGGAAAAACTTCGATCGTAACCACCGTGACGACTTCTCGCACGAGCCAAGAAATATACGGTTTGCATTGAGTACGGATGGAATGAACCCTTTTGGTATGACGAGGAACGTTCGCAGAGTTTGGCCTGTGCTGCTAACAATGTTCAACCTCCCCCATGGTTGTGTCACAAGAGGAAGTACATATTATTGTCCATTCTTATATCCGGACCGAAAGAACCTGGGAACGACATAGATGTCTTCCTGGAACCACTGTTTGAAGACATGCGGAAACTATGGTTGGAAGGTGCGCGTATGTGGGATGAGCACCGAAGAGACTACTTCACGTTGAAAGCGATCATTTTCGTGAACGTAAGCGATTCCCCGGCGTTAAGGGCGCTTTCGGGCCAGGTGAAAGGAAAGGAGGCATGCTTTGTTTGTGTTGACGATGCATAACACGTGTATCTTCCATCATCCAAGAAGACAGTGTACACTCGAAATCGTCGATTCTTACATCGGAGCCACCCGTATCGACGGATGGCCAAACAATTTGATGGTACGATTGAGACCGGCGAAGAACCTCGACGTTGGACCTCTAGGGATGTATTTGATAAGACAAAAAACATTAAAGCTACATTTGGAAAGGCTGTGAAGGGAGTTGCAAAGTCAAAAGCTGCAACTCCGTATAAGAAGCTTTCTATATTCTACGGATATCTCGAGTACTGGGAAGAATTGGAAGTGACTCATGCATTTGACTGGATGCACAGTGGGAAAGGTGTATTTGACAAGCACTACCGGCCTTATACTTGACCTACCTGGTAAGACAAAGGATGGACTGAACGCACGTAGAGACCTTGTAGAGATGAATATTAGGCTAGAGCTCCATCCGCAAGAAAGAGCGAACGGAAAGTACTACCTCCCGCCAGCCTGCTACACCCTAACGCGTGAGGAGAAAATAGCGTTCTTGAAGTGTCTACACGGGATTAAAGCACCGACCGGTTTCTCATCGAATGTCCGAAATCTCGTAGACATGAAAGACTTAAAGATAAGTGGTTACAACACTCATGATTGTCACACACTACTTTCGGTGTTTCGGCTATTGCCATCGAGCTGTGAAATCTG
Organism: Chloris gayana; assembly: GCA_031894775.1. Classification (NCBI taxonomy): domain Eukaryota; kingdom Viridiplantae; phylum Streptophyta; class Magnoliopsida; order Poales; family Poaceae; genus Chloris; species Chloris gayana. The sequence goes on from JAUNZO010002569.1 coordinate 66,064, forward strand.
AATGGTTGAAGTTGACTATAACTCGTTTGTGCTACTTCAGAACGCAGTCTCAAATAAGGTGATCAATAAACACGAGTTGGATAACCTACGAACCCACATAAAGGAAACCATGTGCATGCTCGAGATGTGCTTTCCGCCATTCTATTTTAATACTATAGAACACTTCATGCTTCATATTGTTGACCAGATATCTGCTTTGGGTCCCGTGTACATGCATCATATGTTTCCCTACGAGAGGTTCATGTATGTTATGAAACGCTATGTACGTACTCGTTGTCATCCGAGAGGGTTCAATGATTGAGGGCTACACCACCGAGGAGATTATTGAGTGTTGTGCAGATTATATTAAAGACGGTCGATCTATTGGTGTACCCGTGTCTCGTCATGAGGGAAGGTTAAGTGAAAAAGGTATACGAGGATGAAAATCATTCACCGACCACGAATATAAACGAGTTGACAAAGCCCATTTTACTCGTATCTGTAACAATCACGTATTGTTGCCCCGTATTTCGCAAAACACATTGAGGAGCTTGAACTAAACAATGTTCGGGGCAAAAGCGGTGCATGGTTAGTACAGGAGCACAAGAAAACTTTCACATCATGGTTCGAGAGTCAAGACCTTCTACGTGGAGACTCGATGGATGAGAAAATGTTGAAAATTTTAGCTGCCCGACCTTCAAAGACTGTGGTGACTTATCGGGTGTACGACATTAATGGTTTTACTTTTCGCACTTCAAAGAAGGACACGAAAAGTAAGTGTCAAAACAGCGGAGTTCGAATTGAAGCCCTTGGTGACGATAACAATTACACCTCATATTATGGGTACATAAAGGAAATTTGGGAGCTGAACTATGGACCAGATTTACAAGTTCCTGTCTTCAAATGCAAATGGGTCAAACACCCAAGTGGGGTGGAGGTCGATGAATACGGGTTAACCGTCGTCGATCTAAAGAATGTAGGTTATAAAGATGACCCGTGGATACTTGCTAAGGTAGCAGAACAAGTGTTCTATATACTCGATCCAAAGGATGAGAAGAAGCACATTGTTATTCCCGGTAAACAAAGAATACTTGCAGTGGATGGGGTCGACGATCAAGATGCATACAATCAGTATGATGAAGTTCCATTATTCGTGGATCCGTCATTGAAGCAAAACTATCGTATCAAGGAATGCCATACCTACGCACAGATTGCGAAGGAAAAATCGTTCAAGGATAATGTACCTTTATTATTCCATTGCGAGTGTACCTATGACGTACTCGGATATATATGTTTCAGCAACTTTAATTAATTTAATAATATTTTAGTTAATTTTTAGCAAAATAAATGAATTTAATAACCTTTCCATTTTTTTCTGTCACTTTTCACAATTTAACAAGTTTTAAATAATTTTTCATCTACTTTAATTAATTTAATAATATTCTATTTTCAGCAACGTTAATGGATGTAATAAATTGTTAATTATTTTTTTGCCACTTAAATCAATTAACATCTTTTAAATAACCACATTTAACAATTATCTAAAAGTTGCTAATAAATATTTAATAAGTCTACCTGTTAATAATTTTCAGCCACATAAATAAAATTATCAACAATTAAATATACTCCTTCCCCGTTCGATGCCATGGAATATACTCATTTTCTTGGAAAAATATATTTTCAACTAAGTCTTCAAAAACATTCTAACTTTTTGGCAGATGACTATGACTCTTGATAAGCATATGTATATTTAGGAGAACGGGAAGATGGGGTAGAAGAATGTAGAATGTAGGGTGTCTTTCATTAGGAAGGTTGGTATAATAAAATGCAAGACATACCGCAACTCGTACGACCTTAGGTAGACATGGTCGGATGCTTGGGTATTCTCCGGATCATCTTTGTGATGTGTATGGCACATTATATTTGATTTTCCGGAGGATACCCAAGTATCCTGACCTATTTACCTCGAGGTCGTAGAAATTGTGGTATGCATTGCATAGTGTGCACCTGCCTTTCTTATGAAAGTGTTCTACATTGTATGTCCTTCTATCTCGTCTTCCTCTTCTTCTATTTGATTCGATGCTATCCATGTTCGATGCCAATGCTAAATAATCCTTTTCTGTCATCTTTTCTCTATTTTAACTCTTTCCTCTAATTATTTGCTACTAAATCTTTTCATTGTTACGCTAAAGGTATCAAATCCTATAATGGCGGACAGCCCCCGATCCGAGTATACACAGGAGGATGTTGTGAATATGAACCATGAAAGCTCCTCATCAAGTGGAGAATGGGAAGAACCGAGAGGATCCTCACCCCCCCCCAGCGTCGTGAACCTAGGGGTATTAATGAGGACCCAGATTACGTGCCCTCGGAAGAGGTATCACGTGAAATGTCATTCTTTCTTTAAATATTTCAAGTTTCCCGTATTAGCATATTACTGAGCTTCAATGATTCTTTATATGGTAGGTTCCTCGACGAAGTGTTCGTCGTGCGTTGGCCGCACAAGCGACACATTCCATGGCTTGCGAAGCCACATCTCATGAGGAGCAAACGGAAAACATACCGGCCCATGAGTCCCCCGAAAGCGCAAGCGTGGGGGTAAACAGTCCGCGAACAAGGCTGAGGGCACATATGAGGTGACAACACTAGACCCCGCCGATCGGGAGCCTGTTGAACCAATGGGTGTCCATGCAAAATGGCGGAATCGTTGTGGTGTTGTTGTCGGGGAGAAATGCAAAATAACCTGGACCGAATGGAAGGCTGGTTCCTCAAGAGCGCAAAGAGGAAATGTGGAATGCCGTTAGATCACACATCCTCTTCCCACCAACGGACCTCGAGAAAGCCAAGAAGGCAACGCCGACCGCAATGTCACATATCTTTCGAGAATGGAGGTCCCGACTAAACTGCCGTTATGTGAAACGTGGCATAACACCCTTTGACGATTATGGTCAAATAAGTCCACAGGACTGGGAAGAATTTGTTCAGCGAGAAGACAGCTGGGCCTGCTAAGGACCTTAGTGCAAAGATGTTAGAGCTGAACAGGAAAAATAAGTACAAGCCACACTTGGGCCCCGGCGGCTACAAGAAAATGATTCCGGAGTGGAAGGCGATGGAAGAAAAGCTCCGTGCTTGAAGGGAAGCCTGAGCCACTAGAGGGCCTCGATCCGCGTGCTAAAAATTGGGTCCGTGCGCACTCTAAGATGGATGAAAATGGGGAGGTTATTCCGATGGACGCGGAATCGGCGCAAGTTATCCAGCAATTGACGGGTGACATGAAGTCGAAGACGCGAGTCCGGTGTTATTCAATCCAAATATCACAGAGACCAACTCTCTCTTGCTGTGGGGACCAAAGAGCATGGCGGGCGGGTGCGAGCGGTGTCCTCCAAGGCAACTTGGAAAGAGGGTTTCTCCTCTAGCTCTTCCGCCTCGTTGTACAAAAAACATAAATTTCACAAGAAAGATAAGGAGGAGAGGGACAAGAAAGAGTGGAGGAGACAGATGGAGATGTACCAAGCTGACTCGCGAAGTGGAAGTATCCCCGTACGACTCCTACTGTCCCAACCACTTCGCCTAGCTTTACCTCCCCGTTAGAAGGGGAAGTGATAACGCAAGAATGTCCTTGTGAGCTGCATGTGCCGTTTGGTTACAAGGGAAAGACCATGAAGGCTGCAAGCTGGTAGAGCACTTCCGGGACGAACACTCCACAATATGGATATTCCACCCGGGTACGTCCGTGTTACCGTCGAGGAGGTCAACCAAGGATGTGAGGAGCAGGAGATTGAGTGCCTCATACCCGACGCGGGGATTATAACTCTACATGATGCTATCGGTTCGTTCATCATGTGGAAACGTCGTAAGGTTGTGCTCTCGGAACCACGAGTTTCCCCTCCCCCTTGTCCGGACACGGATCGGTTCATGAGAGTCAACAATTCACGGGGGATGAAGCTGCAGCAGGAGAACCGTCTCCTTTGTCGGGTGCTGCTTCAGCCGCTAAGGAACAAGATGAACAAGGACATGAAGCGGTTATGAGTCCTATACTCGCGGACAGCCCGCAGCAAGAAACCACCACGAGTACACGGCTATGAGGACCCTCAACAACAAATAGTGCCCCTTGTCGAGCCGGAAGGGCAATGTATCTCCTCTGTCGAGCCCGAAGGTGAAACCCTAGCCTTGGATGAAGAGCCTCGGTTTATCGAGCCTCTTCGGAAGGAGTTTACTCTTGTAATTCCTAGGATGATTACGCCTGCGGGGGTGGATCCGTCAAAGCCGCAACTCTGAACATGTCACGAAATACTTGGAGCGAATGAGGAAGGGACCCGTGCAACCAATCACGGAACCTCGTCAATTGGTACATGACGATGATGACATATTTAAGGGTCGTGACGAGAATGAGGACTTTCCAAATTTCATCTTTGGCAAACCCCTCGTATCTAAAAACATGTTGTCAAACCTACCGTGGGAGATGCGGAAGTTGCATGACCGGTACGTAGCGGCAACGAAAGAAGGAGTGGATGTGATCACCTGTAAGCTTCCGAGGGACGTGTTCAACGATACCGGTGATTCGGTCCTTGGACTATATTTCAATGATATCCACACTATGTTTCACCTCGGCGAGATCGACACGACCTTCGTAACCTTGTGGTACATGTAAGTGCCTCCATCCATCTTTTTCTTGTCTCATACTTTTTGCAGTACATGTTACACACTCCCTTTTGCTTTTAATGTAGCTTGAATTCAGCATTTCAAAAGAAGAGATACGACGGACTCGATTGGAAGGTTGGGTATCTCAATCCGAGCTTGATCAATCAAAGTGCGATCAACCCCGGATAAATGAGAAAGACAAGATATATAAGGATAAGACACCACAAGAGTTACAAGAACTAGGAGTCAAGCTGCAGGTTATATTTACAGGTGCTTCGGGGAATGGCAGGATTGTCACGCCATTTACGCGCCTTACCACTTCGAGTAAGTTCGACCACTACATTCCTCTCGTCGGTCGTAAAGATAGATGACATACTAACGAATACGATCTTTTGTTACAGTGGTTATTGGATTTGTTTCCTGATCATGCCAAAAATTGGATATCTATTAGTCTTGGATAGCCTTGACTACGACTCCAATCGCTACGTAGATATCGTGAGCGTTATAAATTGGTAAGTACAGACGTACAATTAAATAGCGATAATTTCATGCAATAATTCACTTTTCTCAATACTGTAGTGCTTATTTGAACTACGTAAAGAACCCGAAGATGGCACGTTATAGAATTCGGAAACAAATATACTTTCGTCATAAATTTCCGGTAAGACACGCGTCACATCTAATTTTTTTATGCTGCTATCATTGAAATAGAGTGATATTTTTACTTCACTCTATTTAACAGTGCATTAAGCAAGTAAAAGGTAGTGTGCATTGTGGATACTACGCATGTGCATATTCGAGCTCCGCTGCATCCTACTTGAATGTCATCACCCATGAGACCACCGAGGAGGTACGCTAAGATTGCATCTGTTTAATTTATATTCTTTCTGTTTTTTGTCTGTCATGTACCAACTTTTATGTATTTATTGACAGCGAACAAAAAGTCTAGAAAAGGCAATGATAACGGACAGAAAGATATTGAATGAAATCTCCAAGACAGGATTCTCAACTGTGCGAAAGCATCTAAGTACAAACGACATGTACTACATTGTCGCTAGAATGTGCCATTTCTTGCTTAGGGAGGTCATCAGTCCTCGTGGTCGGTTCTTTGACGAGCAAAGTGAAGTGACGAAGGAGCATCGGGCACTTTTCGAGTGGTGCGGCTCGAAACGACTGTACGAGTCCGATGTTGTTGAAGATTCGTATAGTGTAGACTTAGTTTGAAAAAACATTGTCATGTTCACATTATTAAACCTTTGATGGATTTTATAAATATTTGTAAATATTAATGTGATGTAATACTTTAATGTTAATATCATATAATTATGGTTAATCTTATGTAATTGTAATTTATTATTTCTAATGCGTATTTATTTTTTTATTGTTAAAAAGTAAATAGCCACGGTTCACTTTGGCAACCGTGGCTATAGTGGTGTCCACTATAGCCACGGTTGGTTTATCGAACTGTGGCTACAGTATTCCACTATAGCCACGGTTTACATGGCGAACCGTGGCTATAGTGTCCTTCTATAGTCACGGTTGGCTATGTCAACCGTGGCTATAGTACGCCACTATAGCCACGGTTGACATAGTGAACCGTGGCTATAGTGGCGTACTATAGCCACGGGTGTTCTGTTTTCCGAGGCTACGAGATGGTTTTCTGTAGTCTCGGAAACATAGCCACGGTTGGGGCTGACCGTGGCTGTAGAGCCCCCAAACCGTGGCTATAGTTAGTTTTTGCTACAGTGCGACCAGGACGATTATAATAAAGGCAGTGACTAATTCGAGAAATTTCATGACAATCGTACCAAGTAAGCTGGTCGTTAGAATTTCCTGTTCTTTCTCATTCCTTTTGGACTTTCGATCCACATGCTCCTCTCTCCATCAAATAACCTACTATGATAGATCAGTTTGGATAAACATGCATGTTTTCTACATTGCATACAGACTTAATAATGTAAGGATGGTAATCGTATCAGTTGCGCACCTCATGCCTATCAGCAATGTAACTGTGATCCGGAGGGCAGTGCGGCACCACGTCAAACTGTTGGTCGTCACCACCACTGCACATCTGGGCACCTTCCAAAATTGCAGCTGGTTCTAAGCTTGACGCTATTCCTGGTGGCAAATTAAGCGTGGCTGATCTCGTCCATCACGGGCTTGGCAGCTGCGGCGTCGGCTCTACTGTTCTCCCCGACACCCGACACCCCGGTGACAATGTATGTCTCATGAGGCAGTACCTAGAAATCAATCAATGTTATTATCATCCGATCGATCGTCTGATGAAGAAATGGACGATGTTCTTGGATTATGGTACGGTTTCTTACCTCGAATGAAGGTGCTTCTTCTGTTCCCCCACTTGACTTGGACGTACGCGTACATCGTCCCACAGATCAATGATACGTCCCACCCACGAAATTAAAGGTCATCCTCGTCGAACAAGGTGAGCTAGTCGTGTGGGCTGTGCTGCCACGCTGGCGGTCGTCCGTCTACGCCGTCCTTCTTCGTCTCGATCCACTTCTAATAGCCAATTGTATACGGGTACTTCATCCCGTACGTGTCTTTGTACCATATACTAGATGAATACCCGGCGCCTTGATGCAGGAAGTGGGGAAAAACTCTATATGGACATTGGACACTTGCAAAGTAGGTGCAATGATAGCCAATTGTATTCATACATAAAAGGAAGATGGAAAATCCCTATATACATGTTAATTCAGTAGGGAGACAACACATATTACTTTAGCTAATAAGTTCACTTGCTAGTGTCTGATTACTTTAGCTATACTAACTTCATTTGCTAGCTGTCTTGTTTTGTTCTTCTGGATTGTTCGTTTTGGATGTTAGATAATTTGTTGAGAAAACAGCATTTATTCCGGAAAATAGAAAGGTAACCGAATGAAAATAATGGACCAGATTGACATGAATGAAAAACTTGGATATGTTTGCCCAGCAATTAAAGTTTCTAACTTTATTCTCACCTAAAAGGAAGATAAGCACAACTCAATGTGAGGGTAACAATGCATTTTGTATGTAGATTACATAATTGTACAATTTTTTTATTTTGCCAAGCATGGCTTATTGTATTCAATCCAGAATAGGCATGTGACATCAAACTAGTTATTGGGTCCAGAATTATCATAAAATTTGTGTTACTGCAATGAAAACAATTCTCGAATATGGAATAATATTTTTGAAATGACATAAAAAAGTTCATACTCTTGGGACCAAAAACTAAGCTATACAAGCAATCTTGCGCTAAAAATGGACAGATGAAAATAAACTAAAATGGAAGGAGGTAGCTTGTAAGGATGGCTACCAAAGGACAGAAGATTATAGACATGAAATTTAAAATAAAAGAGGAAAAAGTAGCAACAAAATGTTCCATCGCCATGCTGCACCTCTCTATGAAGAAATTTTTGCAGATCACCTGCAATAGCCTCAAATCAGCCCGCAAGGGAAAAAAATTATTCCAATAATAGAATTAAGCAACAACTCATGAATATATAATGCAGTATGATTTCTCTCTACACAACCAATTGATATAACATGACTTATAATATGGGAGATTAAGCGAACTCTAAAAGTAGGGGAGGTTAAGGGAGTAAAGTACTGATGTCTTATTTGCTTACTGTTGTCAACTTGCATTCGCTATGTGCATGAATACTTTTATTGACCATGGAAAAAAAAATGAAAGAGGGAGCAAAGCAAAATTGATTCACGACCTAGAGAAACAACTTAAACTGTTTATTCGCCTCATATTACACCTCGAAACAAGGATTAAACATGATAGGGTTTATGAAGAGAACAACTCCAAAATTAAACTAGATAAGTGGCTTCATCTTCTAGGGTAAGCACAGCCTACGCTGGACATAGATATAATGACCATCTATTTGGGTTCACATGTGTAGTATGTGCGCTTAGTAAAAAATTAAACTCAAACCAGCATTTTCTGAGGGTTTTTGGTTTCTTCGTTACACTTGACCCATATGTTGCTTTCTGACAACTGAGCATATTCAAGCCCTTTCAAACCACATAAAAAGAGCAGGGATGGACTTTTGAATTTTTTTATTAAAGAGTAAAATTACCCAAAGTCCCTAAACTATTTAGGAATGATCATCTAAGTCCACGAACTCTCAAAGTAATTATTTGGGTCCTTGAACTATTTGTGGATAGTCATCTAGATCCACAAACTTTATATTAACCCACTTAGGTCCCTGATCTATTTATGTCATGTCAACCACGTCCACATCATCACTCTAGCCACTCTCCATATATGTTGCCGCCGCCACACAACCACTCTCCATGCGAACGCTGTCGAGCCTACTTGATGATGCAACAGGCACGCTTGCCCATCATAGTCTCACCCTCTCATCCGACCTCGTTGTTCCCATTGTGACCTTTCCTTTCCACGTGTGTTACTTATTATCGACTTCGGCGACATGTCCGTTGCCCACGACAATAGTCTATACTCCGTGTGTTGTGGCTTCCGCATGTGACATGACACATTATTATCACATCTACCTAGTGCACAGCGGGCATAGGCCAGGATGGGGAGGCATGGCCAGATGGGGGGTGAGGGCGAGACAGATAGAGCACACTAGTCACTAGCTAGCATCTTTAGGTAGGTTCGGCGACACTCAAATAGAGATCAGTTGTACGGCGTCACGTGTGGAGAGTAACTAGGCGACTGCGTTGTGAGTTGAGAGTGGTTGGACGGCGGTGTTGTGGACCTCATTGACATAATATAAATAGATCATGAACCCTGTATATTACTATAAAATTTGTGGACCTAGATGACCATCCGAGAATAGTTTAGGGACCCAGGTGGTCACTTTGAGAGTCCGTCGATCTAAATGACCGTTCCTACATAGTTAAGAGACTTAGTGATGTGCACGGGGGGGCCCGATCTTCCGAAAGGTTCTGATAAACAACGATTTGGCGGAGGCTTGACACAAATCGATCCGGCTTCCGAACAACACGTTCCGAACCCCGCAATCGCAGCACCACGTCTTCTCTGGTTATCAACCGTGCAAGCACGATTGACATCGCCAAGAAGGCTACTCCTTGCCTGCGAATCGAAGGACACAAGCAAGAACAAGATAGAAGCAACCAAATTGCAAATATATGATTAAACTCACGAGTTGGGGTCTCACAAACCGACGAAACGGTGAAACTGTTCTTAACAGAATAATCTAAGCAAAACCCAAACCCTAAAGAAGGGCGGCGGCTGCTTGTGAGGTCCCTAGGGTCATCCATCTCCCCCTGGACGCAGCCCTAAGTGGGCTCAACAAAATACACGGCCCGAAGGCCAGAAGACGGTGGTGCAACACCGGGACAGTTTCTGGACGTCTTAGTATTTCTGCCATTCCCGACGAGTCGGGAAGAATTTGGATATGAGACCAGCACTAATGGAAAGGTTATCAAATTATCCTTCCATCCATATAAAGAACGTCCCAAACGGACTTCGTATGCGACCAGGGCGTCCGTTTTGGTGCAGGCTGTTCCTGGACTCCGAAACAGAATCGAAGTCGACTTTGTTTGGGCCTCCAACTTGACATGGACGTCCTTGCTGGCCCTCCACACCTCTAACCTCCTCCTTAACCATATTATCATCATCTCCATGGTTCCTAACAATAATTAACTCATTAGGTATATTCTCAAATATAAATAAAGAGATCATTAAGAACATGCTCACCCGTAAATTCAATTGTCGTGCTCTAATTTTTGTCCTTGAATTATGTATGTGTATTGGAGGAGTGTTGGTTATATCCGAGGGTGTGATGTTCTCATCACTTGGGGTGCATTTCACTCTTTATTATAAGGAAGAAGTCCTCTTTGACCCCCTCAACTCTCGTCGAAGTTCGGATTCCCTCCCTCAACCCTAAAACAGGATAAGCAACCTCCTCAAATTATTAAAACCATTCCTTTTACCTCCTTCCCCGGTTTTCAGAGTGGTTTCGGATGACGTAGTTGGTGGAGCCCAAATGTCAGGCTGCCACATCAGTATCGTGGATCCCACACCCATATGTTAGATGTCATGTTATTATTATTTTTTCTTTTTCCTAGCAACCGTTGACTTGCTGCTTGCTTGCTTGGCCTTGCGCCGCCTGCTGCTCCTACAACACGACGCGGAGCTGCTAGGCGTCAGCGCCCAATGAGCCAATCGAGCAAGGTGAAGACATCGCATGCTGCTCAGTCTGCTTGTTGGCATGGCCGGCATGGCGAAGGCATCGCCCTGAGAGAGCTTTGGCAATTGAGATCCTTGTGCGATCCTTTCGCCACGGGATTTGACGGTGCGGCGATGCACGCTGTTTGTCGAGGCACAAGGCGAGCTCGTCCCGTCTATAAGAGTTGCCAAATCGAGGGCGGAGAAGACGAGGCGCCCAAGGCGGCAACTTGACGAGCTCGTCACAATGTTATGAGGTACCAAATCATGTCGTCGATGGCTTCCCCGCGTAGATCCGACCAAGGCTCACTCCATTCTAGCGGCGGGACCAGGTGAGGTCGGGGCCGCCGCTGCCTCCTGCGTGCGCACGGTGTGGCTGGGACCGCCGGCGTCGCGAGAGGTCCAACAAGATGTGCTCCAATAGTGGCAACGGCTCGAGCGACCTCCAATGGTGGCGGCAGGCCGACAGCTCGAGCAGGCTCCGATGCGAGCGCGAGGGCGTCGATGTGACCAGTCAGCAATCGCCCCTCACGCGTCGCACGCTGGTCGCGCCGCTGTACGTACGAGAGGAGGGAGGAGGCCGGGCAGCTGGGGTGGCAGATGGCGACGCGTGCCGCCATGGACCGAAGGAAGCCAGCATTGAGAGATGGAAGAGTGATTGGTGAGGCACACAATGCTAACATGGCATCCTGGAATGTGGGTCCCACCATCCACATCAGCCTAAACCGTTTCGAAACGGGATGAGAGGGTAAAACAAACGGTTTTGCTAGTTAAAGGGGGTTGGATAACCGATTTTGAAGTTGAGGGGGAAAACTCAGACTTTGGCAATAGTTGAGGGAGGGAAAAAATGACTTCTTATAAAAAAAAAACACAATAACAATTTTGTAGCCCACCTCCGTAACAGCACTCGCCACCTCATCCACAAGTCCCATAAGGATAGCCCATGTGCAGGTACACCTCGCACTTGAATCACAAACCGCACTTGAATCACAAACCTCCCATTGTCGCCAAAAATGTCCTTACATCCTTCCAACGTTCGGCATAGCACATGAAGCATCGTTCGGAGCGAGAGCGAGAGCAAGCACACATCGACAACAAGGACGGCCTTGTTATGCGTGCCATTTGGGAGCGAGAGCGAGAGCAAGCACACATTGACAACAAGGACGGCCTTGTTATGCATGCCATTTGGGCGTGTCAAAATGCTCCTCAAATGTAGGTTCGTTGTACAAGGCCATCGATGTGATCACCGACCCCTGCATGAGGATCACCGAAAGTGTCCACTAAATTTAAGGGGTGTTTGGATCTTCTAGTTGATCGAAGTTTAGTCAACTAAAGTTTAGCCAACTAAAGTTTAAGTACACGTTTGATTTATGATTAAAATCTTTGACTAAGCAAAAAGTAGACATGATAAATGTTTCTCCACCTATACTTTTTCTTTCTCTAACATGTGGTGAGGGGTGTTTTTGACTTTAGTTACCTTTATTCAAAGTTTAGGAGATTTTAGTATGGTTGAGCTGACTTCTAGTCTAAAGTTTAGGAGGGAAGTTGGCTAAACTTTAGGAGATTTTAGAAGACAGTGTTTGGAGAAAAAAGTAGCTAAAGTTTAGCCAACTAAAGTTTAGGAGGTGGATCCAAACACCCTCTTAGACACACTATGTCCGAGTCATCGAGGTTGGGGCTCAAGTTGAGGCAAATGGGAGGGAGGCGCGATGCTCGTGGTAGCGAGTATTGAGCTGAACGAGGGAGGAAGTGGTTCGGTGCAATGACCTAAGATTACATGACCATAGGGAAAGGTGCAGTTGTTCCCAACAGTTTGATTTGTCCAGTTGAAAAACAAAGTAGTTGTAGTTCCTTCTACCCGATGATAGATGGGAAACAAACGAGTCTCTTAGGCCAGTCTCAATGTATCGTTTCATTTCACACTTACCAAGAGTGTCACATCAGATTTTAAGATTTAATTTGATAGATGAAATAGTCACTTCAATGCACAGTTTCATCTTCACGATTTCATAGACAAGTTGTAGCATTAAATTAACATCTAATTGTTGCATCTATATTGGTCAAAATTGGTTGGGATAAAACTTTATGTTCTCGGTAGGAGTTTCAATGGAGTTTCATACATATGAAATAGTGGCAAATGATTTTCATCCCTATAAAACCTATTTACCCAGTTTCATATTAATTTCTACGTCACGTCATCTCCTTTGTTGATGTGGCACCTCATTTAATACGAGATGAGACCCCACGGAGATCGGCCTTATGCATGCTGGCCTCATGATTCATATTTGAAATGGAATAACTATCCTTTTGGAATTCATAGGATCACACTACAAGAAATGTGAGCTTCTACGACGTTTCAATTTTGTCGTGGAAGATCTCAAATACGTCGCATTAATGAATTTACGACGTTCGGATGACAAAAATCAATTCGTCACCTATAGTCCGTTATAAAAGACATTCAATGATGTTTCTATTTGTTTTGGTCACAATGCTTTTTACAACGATCCTTACAAAACGTCGTAAAATATTGCCTGCCTTGACAATCTGACATGGCGCTGACAAGGCATTAACTAATGTGACTCAGCAGTTGTGGATGCACCTTAAAAATTGGAAAAAACCTCATGTTTGACATAATATTAGAGAATATGAAGTTACATTGGAAATTGTTAAGAAAATAGTATTATAGTTGTTTTATACATGGGAGGAAGAAAATAAAGTGACGGAAGATATTTAACATATATCAATTAATGTACAATAAAAACACTATAATATTAAATATTATGATTTTATAAATTTTTTAAAAAAGAACTAACAAATTTGGATTTCATATGAGAAATATATGCATATTTCAATATTAATTACGAATCAAAATGAATAAACTAAAAAGTAAAAACTTGACAAGAACTCTCCGTGAGCTGTAAGCCTGTGACCGGCGTCGACATGTGGGACACTGCTGTCGGTAGCTCAATTGAAACTTATTTTGGAAATTCACTTCCGCAGGGTGCGGCCCGTGAGCAATGAGCTGGGCAGACAATATTCGGCCCACTAGGCACGTGCCGCACAAGTAGAGTTGTCTGCTTTTAATCCAATGTGGGCTGTAGAAGTCGGGTTGCAGCAGCTAAAAAACATGGCGACACTCGTGGCTGTTGGGCCTTCTCGCGTTGTAGTAAGCTAGCCTGTGGTTAGTAAACGGCCGACACCTCTAAAAAAAAGTAACAGCCGACAAGTTGTACTCCCTCTATTCTTAAAGAGAACATATCCTATGAGAACTAGCTTCGTGTGAAGCTATGAGAACTCAAATCCAGACCACATGATCTTGATCCAATGCGGTGCATGAAATCGGGGGAGGGGGATTTGCAAAATCACCGCACACTTACAAATTCCTCCTCGCACCTCTCCCTAAGCACTCCCAAGAATCAAGATTATGTGGCCCAGATTTGAGTTCTCATAGTTCTCACATGAAGCTGGTTCTCATAAGATACGTTGTCATTCTTAAATTGTTGACGCCATTGATTTTTTCATCACGTTTGATATTCGTCTTATTCAAAATATTTTTTCAAATATGTGAAATTATACGTCATGTTTCAACATCCGTTCATGATAAAATAAATCATAATAAAATATTTAATAATTTATAAATTTTTTGAATAAGATGAACGGTTAAACGTAATGAAAAAAGTAAACGGCATCAACAATTTAAGAACGGATGGAGTATATGTCAAGGATTTAACTTCATTGCCAGACGTCAATATGTTGTTCGTTATGTGGTTGCTTGTTGGGTACGTTCATTTGTTCAAACGCACAAGAGCTCCGTCGATTCCCTTGTCTGTGCTTTGCGCTTTGATTTTTTTTTACAACAGCTGGGCTCGATATGGTCTTTCCTTTTTTTTTTCCTTTTGTTTCCCCGGCCCTGGAACTAGGCGGATGTGGCGTTTCAGGTGTCCCACAAAGCACAGTTTGGCCTTAGTAGCTTTTTTTTACTTGTTTATTTCAAAAAAATAACCATCTTGATTGTTATAATCCATGTAAGAAATTGATATACTGTATAAATAATACTCATTTGGTATTTTATATATTATTTGGTATATAAACACCGGTGGAGAAAAATAAAAAAATTAGTGGCAATACTTTCTTTTGCCATTTTACTTTCTACAGTTTATATATTATTTGTTACGATGATTTCGTATTGTCATAATATAAAATCGTGACATTTCTACTGGGCTCTCGTGACGTACAATTGTTCGTCACAATATGGCATTATTTTCGTTTGCGATGTTTTCCATCTGTTTTTTACGACACACGTAAATTTTTTGTCGCTAAAGTGAATGAAACGTCACAAGAGTAACTGCTTTGCTAGTTGCTACGTTTAGACAAAACGTCGTAGAAGGTCATATTTCTTGTAGTGTCAAGACAATAATAAATCAGTAACAATTAAAGCATTCCATGCATTTTTTTTGTGGAAGTCATTAACTGATGCTTTCTACTCTCTACGTTAATTTGGGAAGCATTTAAGAAAAACATTAATTTTACCTTACAAAAGTTAGCCACAAGATATGGAGGCAGTTCCGTTGCACCATTAATGGTAGCTTGTTGTTCTATACTATAAATCGGCTGAGGCACCAAAGAATATTTGCGGTGTCCTTAGGTCAACTATTCATCGGAACATTGGTGTGACGATAGGGCAGTTCAGGCAGCAGGTTGATTCGTGGCTGTCTGATGGATGCCGGTTATAAGGCTACGCTGATAATTCTGCTCTCCGTGCTCTTGGCATGCCTCCTGATGCCCGCGAAATGTGAGTGCATAAATCTATATCCCATTATACAACCGATCAGTTTTTTTCTTCCTTTGGAATGTGATGTGATGCAGCGCTACGACACGTACTCATGCAGGTGAGGAAAGTGACGGCGACGGGCCAACACCTGCAGTTGCAGGTGGTCTATGGCAGCAGCCAGATGATGGCGATTCGATGGCAAGTAGCAGCAAGATTACCGTTTTCCTATGCGTTCAACGTAGCTGCTTACATGCCTTCCGGAAGTGTTACTGCTGCGGAACGCAGCCTGATATGCCTTGCTACGTAGATCAGAAACTGTGCTGGCACACCTGCCCCCATTCGCCGGCCGCTGCACTGGCGCCAGATTCCAGTCCGGTTCCCCGGAGAGTCAACTATCGCCACCTGAGCGATTTTGATTCTTGTGCTACATGTTGAATTAACTGAGGGAGATAACGTTCGGTCATCTCGGCTGCATAATAATGATTTCAAGTTGGATTATGATTTCGAAATTTGGCTTGTATTTGTTTGTAGTCCAAAAGGTTAAATATGAAAATTCGAAATGTGCTTATTAGTGGCATTGCATGAATGCGTGAAAAATTCCATCTTAGAATTCAAAGCAATCAAGTAGAAAACATCTTAGAATTCAAAGCAATCAAGTAGAAAATTTTATATCAAAGTAGACAAAGGATGAATCGACTGTCTAGGGCAATCGACTAAGGGTGTGTTCGTTTCAGTGGGGTCTAAATTTTATAGCTGTCACATCAAAAAGAATCTTACTATTTAAGAGTACTAAATAAAGTTTAATTATAAAATAAATTACATGCCCCTGGACTAATTTACGAGACGAATCTAATGAGGTTAATTAAGTCATGATTAGAAGATGGTTACTGTAGCATCACTTTAGCAAAACCTAAATTAATTAAGCTCATTAGATTCATCTCTAAAATTAGCACCAATCTGTCAATAGGGTTTTGTCATTAAATTAATCGAAATATTCATAAATAGTAAGATTTTCTTTGATGTGACAGTGCTAAATTTTAGAGGGCAGGAAACGAACAGGGTCTAAGCCTAAAATGCACTCGGCAAAAGAGCCCACGATTCACGGCAAAGGGCTCTTTGCCTTTGCCAAGTGCCTTGATGGCACTCAGCAAAAAAAGAGCAGTACCCCGACAAATCGCAATGAGAGAAACAGCACGCCATTTAGATAGGTAAAAATACCTATTAACAAGCATTTCATAAGAATAAAAATGTATAGTATTACGAATACCTTTTTTAGGAAGAACCTTCATATATGGTGATGCTTTTCGTTTCATACTAAAAGTTCTAAAAACAGTACCCAACAAATCGCAAGGAGATAAACCACACACACCGCTTAGATAGGTAAAGATATCTATTAAACATTTCGTAAGAAAAAATGTATGGTATTAGGAATATGCTTTTTAGGAAGAATCTTTCTCTGCTCCTTATTATTTCTCCTTTGGTCTTCTTTTTTCTCTTTTCCCTTCACAAAATTTCCGTGTCGCCACGATTACGACAGAGAAGTTGGACTCCTGTTGGATTTGTATTGAGCTTATATTCTTGCCTAATAAAATCCTGGTTTCTGATATATGCACATACGTCAGATGGCAGTCCCTTTGTTTTATGATTCATGTTGTATGCTAAATACAAAGGAAAAAGTCCATTTTACTCCCTGAACAATCCGCTTTATCCAAATTATACCCCGAACTAAATGTTTACTCACTTTACTCCCTCAAACAATTTAAGTTGGTACAATTTACTGCCTTATGTGATTTCTTCTTTTATTTCTCTTTGTACAAACTGAGTTTAGTGCTCAAATTTTTGTATAACGATAGTTTTCATTGAACCTTACCTTAAAATTAGAATATATATTTTAAACATATTATTTTTTAGTTTAATAGAATCAATATCATTTTAATTATATAGTTCTAAAATCATATACAAAACATTTTAGAAAAATTATTTTCTTTTATATAGAGAATGGTACCATTTATCACGATGCAAAATTTGAGCTTCAAATTCAAATGGTACAAAGAACAAAAAAAGAGAAATTGTATAAGGGAACAAATTGAGCCAACTTAAATCATTTGAGAGAGTAAAGTGAGCCAAGATTTTGTTCAGGGTGTAATTTGGATATGGTGAATTGTCACAGGAGTAAAATGAACTTATTCATTATCATTCTTACTATGATCTTTTATTTGAGTTCCTTTCTAAATCCTTGTTGGAAAGAAAAGGGATACCGAGTCCTTTCCTAATTCTTGTCACCAGATACCGCCATCCAGTCTGCACAAAAGAATCAGATCTCCGTTTCGAAAAAAAAAGAATCAGATCTCCTGACATCTAATCAGAACAGCGCTCAATTCATAGATTGCATGATGCCCTCGTTGACTCTTGTTGCAGCGGCTAAGGTGGCCGGCCCCGACGTGGTAAGCGGCGATTGCTGGTATCTGTTACTCTCAACCTCTCCGCGTTCCGCTTCCTGCAGCTGCCCCCTCGGGATTGGGCCGCGTTTCCCCCGGAATCGTCTCGATCGTCCATCTTCCACAGGCTCCGCTTACTGCTTACTGCTGTGGGCTCGAGGTACCTAGGGATGACACCGAAGCTATGGCAATCGACGATGCCTAGGGAGATCCGTTCCCTGTAACTCATCCGCAGTCACGCCTCACAAACAAAGGGCTGCAGGCTATACTCGACAACTGCTCTCTCCTGGAGTCACTCGACATCCAACAATGCCGTAACATCACCACGAACAAAACACTGCGAGCCAAAGTGTGCCCGAATCAAAACCATATATGAAGCTGGTCATGTACTCATGTACAACCACCGAGCGCACAATAGCTGTTCCCAGGACTACGGCCCCGAGCGCAGTCCTATCAGTGCGTGTTCGACATGTCGGCACTATTTTCATCCACCTTAATTATGGAGAAGAAAATAACCGGAGGCATCGTCATTCGAGTTCTGAGACCCAAGACAAGGAAACCATGGTGATCGCCATAGTGCGCGCAATACGCTCCCTCGAGCTCTACCGCAATGACCTCACCTCTCATGGAATTAGGGCCATCCTTGACAAGTTCCTGCACCTCGATTCCAAATATATAGATCACTGCCGCAAAATCGCCATGATGAAGAACGTGGAAGGCGATGCGAAGAATGAA
Source organism: Chloris gayana (assembly GCA_031894775.1). Lineage (NCBI taxonomy): Eukaryota > Viridiplantae > Streptophyta > Magnoliopsida > Poales > Poaceae > Chloris > Chloris gayana. The sequence goes on from JAUNZO010002569.1 coordinate 84,797, forward strand.
GTACCCTTGGCGGATCCCTACCAAGAAACTGACCGCCAGTCAAATTTAATCCTGAGGGCCTTGAGTTATGTAACTGTCGAAATAACATACGGAAAAATGCCCTGGGAGATGTATCCTCCCCGGCTATCCTCAGGAAGAAGGCAAAAAAACTTCCGCCCAAAGACCAGGAGACTGATGGTGATATGGCCCAACAGCATGAGATACTTGAGCTTTATTCTGCTCACAGTCACAGCTACGCTGGTGAATGCTGCACCTGTCTCATCATTATTGAGTATTTAAGTTCCAAACTCATCAACTATATGATGAGTGTATTCTGATTACTACGATCCTTCTTATGGCATTCACAGCAGTTTCGTAGACGAGATAGATTTCGATGTGCATGAGAAGATGTTGTGCAAGAGACTGCGCAGATACCACATGTGGTTTTAGTTCGGTTAACCTGGCTTCGACTCAGAGGGGACAGATCACCCGCAAAATACCAAGAACTTTCTCCATGCATTTGAAATATGTTGTAGCAACTGGAGAATTATAACAATCTTCGTGTTCTTTTGATACAGAACGAATTGTATAGTACCATGTCATTCAACTTCAAGTACTCAAAAGATAAATTCTTGAATATCGCATCAAGGTGAAACAATATCCATCAATTACAAATGGATCGAATACAACAGAGCCCATAATTTTTTTTTCACTGGGGTGCCATAAATCAAATTTTCTGCAGTCCTAAGATCGAATACAGTTGAGTGCAAACAGTGTGTTGTTTTTTTTAGTTAACATAAACGAAGGGAGAGATTAGCCTTCCTTGTTACTCCCTCCATCCCAAAATAAGTGTCGCTATGGGATCCTTATCAATCAAACTTTCTTAACTTTGACTATATTCATAGAAAATACGAGAAACATTTATATCTCTAGATAAGTTTATTATGAGAATATATTCAATGCTCTATCTAATTATACTAATTATGTATTATAAATAGTAATATTCTTTTATAAATATTTGATTAAAGTTGATTGTAGTTGACTCCTCAGGAAGCAAGAACGACACTTATGTTGGAACGGAGGAAGTAATATATATTGTGTCTGGAATGAAACAAATGACTAATTTCAGATGAATTTTACGCTTCCATTTTTGTTCAGATCCAGGACCCGATCTATATGGGAGGAATATAATCCATCCTTTGAGGAAGAGAGAGAGAAAAAAAAAGAGAAAACGATCCACCGAATGCCACAAAACAGGTGTTGTGATTTGTGTGAATAGAAAGGGACAATAGCTCCCATGCGACGCCTTTCACCTGTATTCTCCGGGATACGACATCTTTGGATGGAATAGCTCACATGCGACACCTTTGTGATCCAAAATAGCCAGAACCCACTCCCGGCCTTGACGAGTGTAATGATTTGTTTGTTAGCGGTCTGTGGGACCCAGCGTTGTCGGTCTCGCGCGCGAATCCGCTTGATGGACCGACCGTTTTTCGCGCCATCCCATTTTGTTTTGCCGGGAATCCATATCCGGCAGCGCGACCTCGGAGCGGCAGCGCACAACCCTGTCCGACGGCGGCTCCGTCCAGCGTCGCGAGTCATTCTCGCCGAACGGACCGAAGTCCTCCTGCGGCGCGCGGCGTTTGAGCGGCGTCCCAATCCGTCTCCGGCAGCGCACGCCCGTCTCCAGCACGGAATCCGGCAGCGCCCGCCCTCTCCGGCACCGTCGATCCGGTCTAAAACAGATGGCCCCAAAACAGATGGGACAGGGAGAGTCGAATTCGAGGTAATCCTCCGCACTTCGTGTTGTTTTTGCTTTCGATTAGAACTCGGTCGCCCGAATTTGTGACATTCCCGCACCATTGTTGAAATAGGGGCGTAGCTTCAAATTGTCCGTAAAATTCCCCTTTTATCTGTCGCGAAGCTAGCCGATGGTAGCGTGAGGAACGTAGAGCAGGGCAAGTTGGTTAGTTGGGAGGTTGATTGTGCAGAGATCGACCCGCAGGACCTTGTGAACCAACAAGCGGACGCGGTGAGGAATTTGGTGGAGAAATTAGGCGAGAGTACTCCTTGGGGTCCGGAGCAAGAAGTTGCATTGATATACTTCGATAAGTGGAAGGGCGAGTATGTGAGAATGGAGGATGGCGAAGCACTTGTCGATGAAATCGATCGGCAAGACGGGTGGAGAAGCAAACGTGTTACATTTCTCGCCGAGCTGGTGGATCTGAAATCAGATTCTGTTGTTCGTTATGTGCCGTCAAAGTTGGCTATGCAGATTGCAGATGATGATTGGGCTGCAAGAAGAGGTAGCACCCATTTTAACCGAAGTGGCAGTGTTAGGTGATGATGTAGAAGAGGGATGTGATGGTGCTCCAAATTTAGCGGTTGTGGACTGGAATTCAGTAGAACTGAAAGAGCCTACTGATCTTGTCATTGCGCCAATGGTTGACACGGAGATGGCCAAAATTTTAGGAATTCCAGTAGACGATATAGACAATGAGGAGAATGAGCGGGAGAGGGATGGGGCTAATGCGTCTGTTGGTTCTGAAGATGTGGATCCAGATTTGATGAACGAAGCTGCTGATGAGGTAGATGATTACAATGATGATGAGTTCATCAATATATATGACAGTGAGAACCCTGTAATTGAACTAGGAAAGTGTTTTCCTAGCATAAAAGAGTTTAGGATGTGTTTCAAGACTTATGCAGTGAGGAGGGAGTTTGACGCCAAGACTTTGTGGACAGATAGAAAGAAGTTTTATGCGAAGTGCAAAGGCTTTGATGGGGTGACAAGCCTTGCAAGTGGTACATTAGTGCTAGAAGACAACCCGATGGAAGTACCATCGGGGTTAATCAAATGCCACATGAACATACTTGCATTACCAGTTCACAGAGTTGTATCAAAGATGACATCACAGGCCTGGATTGCACAAAAGATCATTCCTATGTTAGCCACAGCCCCAAACACTAGTGCAAAGAAACCGAGAGTAGACCTAGAAAAGCAGTACCCTATTAAGCTGAATTATACAACGAGTGTGGAAGGCAAAACAGAGGGCAATGAAAGAATTATATGGTGACTGGGCAAATACCTTCAGGCTGTTGTATAGTTTCAAGGCGAGAGGTGGAGAAGAGGCAGCCTGGCAGTGTGGTGGAGATAGATACAGAGGTTGCACTTGATGGTAAGGTCTATTTCTCCAAATTCTTTATGGCTTTGAGGCCTTGCATCGATGGCTTCAAAGCAGGGTGAAGGCCATATTTGAGCATAGACTCATCTTTTCCGACTGGAAAGTGGCCTGCTCAATTGGCAGCATGCAATGCTCTAGATGGACATAACTCGGATGTTTCCTGTTGCTATTGGCATGTTTCAGTCAGAATCGGATGCATCATGGAAATGGTTCATGATGTAGTTGAAAAGATGCATTGGGGCGGTGACACCTTTGGCTATACACACGGATGCCTCGTAAAGGGCTAGAAAATGCAGTGCGGGATGTGTTTCCACATGCTGAGAAGAGGGAGTGCTTCGGCCATATGTGGTTGAATGTGAGGAAGAATCGGAAAGGAGAAGTTTATGGCCGACTCGGGAAGCAGCGAGAAGTTACAACAAGCGGACACATGATTATCAGCTTGGCAAGGTGTATGCAGCAGATCCTGAGTTTGAGACTCGGGTGAAAGCATACCATTCTTTGTTGTGGTATAGGTCGGGATTTAACACGGCCATCAAGTGTGACCATATCAATAACAATTTGGCTGAAAGTTTTAACAACAAGGTGAAGGAGCTGAAACACTTGCCTCGTGCATGACATGGTTGATCAAATTAGGATCATGATCATGCGGCCGTGGGAAGTGAGAAAAAGAATAGCTGATGTTCTGCAAGGAGATAAGCTTCCAGCAGTGGTTCAGCAAGTGGTTAACAGGAGCAGAAATCTTGCACATTTGGTGGTTGAGAGTTATTCTTTGTGGGGCGCTGAAGTGAGATACACCAGGACTGGAAGGAGGCATGTGGTTCACACCGATGTACATGAATGTACATGCCTCGAGTGGCAGCACTCGGAAAACCATGCCAGCATGCCATCCTATTCTTGATCGGCAAGCCCAAGGTAAACATGCACCCTTATCTGCATGAATATTATTCGGTAGCAAGGTTCAAGGCGGCATATGCAAATCCAATAGCACACTTACAGATCAGTCTCGGTGGCCTGAAGTGGATTTTGATTTCTCAATATGTCCCCCACTTGTGAGAAGAAAGGTCGGCAAGCCTAAAATGAGCAGATTCAAGTCTTGGTTTGAGAAAGGAAGTAGTAGGAAGAAGGGGAAAAATGATGACAAATCAAAACGTGCACAAAAAGGTAACAAAAATAGATGCAAGTTTTGTCAGGAGCTCGGACACCGAGCTGGATCTCCCAAATGCCGATACACTCCGGAAAAGCCAAGGTAAGTTCCGGATAGACATTTAATTGATGTTGTGGATTAAGCACTTTATATAAATGTACTATGTTTTCGTGTTTTTCTTTTTATATAGGAAAAATCGTGGAAGTGCTGAATTAGAACCCATTGTTGTTGAGAATGCATGGGCAACAAAAAAGGCAAGAGTGAATGGGCGTAGGCATGTGCAGGATTTGGAAGATGCGGCGCAAACCACTTCAGTTTTAGATGTTGTGGAGGTAGCTGGACCAAATATGGTGTGATGTGATCCGGTTCTGGATGCAGTTTTGGATGATGTGCTGCACAATGAAGATGTCATGCAAACAGAAGACGAACAAGAGACACTGGTGTGCATACGGCGGCCTAGTCCTAGTGACGCTAAGAAAACCAAGAGCATGAGGCTTACGTGTGCCGTTTCTCCACAACAATCAAGTGTTAAGAAGAAGCGGAAATTGAGTGGGAGGAAAACTCTGTGATTGCAATTTGTACCGAGGCGTGATACTTGTGTCTTAATTTGTATATTCTGAGGTGTGGAACAGGTTTTTTATTTTTTTGAATTTTTCATATTTTTACGAATTTAGCGAAACTGCCCTAAAGGTAGGCCAGAATGCCCCGTTTCTATGCCAACAAATTTTCCGACCATCTCCCAACGACCTAAAACTCGTTGGTAACTATCTAAGTAACCTATAAGTGCAGTCCGAACATGTTTTTCAAATTTTTTGAATTTTTCGAATTTAAACGAATTTTGACGAAACTGCCCCAAAGGTAGGCTAAAGTGCCCAGTTTCAAGTGCCACCACTTTTTTGACCTTCCCCAAATGACCTCAAACTCAAGCCTTCACATCTAAGGCAACTATAACTTCATCCCGAACAAGTTTCTCGATTTTTTGAATTTTCGGATTTTACCGAATTTTGTACGAACTCAGCCCACCGAGCAAGTAACGGCCCGCCCGACCGGTATTGGGCTATTGTTGGGCCGACTTCAGCAGCGGGCGTGGAGGTCACCGACACGTACGTCCCACATGTCGGCGCCGAGTTCATCGAGAGTTCTTCCTCTGTTCATCCCGAGCGTTCAGTCTTTCCTTTTAAATACGCATTATAATCTTCAAATAGGGATAGATCTCACGTTTCAAGGCCAAATTTGATACTTTTTTTTCTGCAGTCCAGTACTACAGAAAACTACTCTTTATTGCCGTTGCGAACCATGTTATCGGTAATTATAACAATCGGTATGACGTGTGGATGAATGTACGTGGAATATTTATATCACATGTATGGACTACTCCATTTTAAACACACTTTCTTTTTCACATTATCAAATAAAAAAATAAAAAATATAGGGTGGTTGCATTTCACATGAATTAAACGCATGCAAGATTTCAGTTCAAAAAACCTTATATTATATGAATTAAAAATCGGCAAAATATTCAAAAATTCAGGCAAAAGTTATTTTTTTTCTAGGGACCTCAATAACAAGAGTTAGGATCCGAAATCGCGAGCAGAGATGTAACATAGACTCCTACACGTGGAGAAAAATTAATGGAATTTAAGGAAACTTATTTGTCATGTAATCTTCCGATTAGCGAGTGTCATTAAGCTAAAATTCCATGTCAAGTACATGATCTTAAAGATTCTAAAAATAACAAAGCAATTAATATAGTTTCAAAATTATGTATTACGTATGCCCAACAAATTTGTACAGGCATATTTCTTTATACTTTTTGAGATATAAAATGCCAAAATATTGAAAAACCCGAAGGCATACTCTTATCCGGCGCTTCCGCGACTCGGACACGAAATAAAGAAACTCTGCGAACTCGACACGTCAACCTTTCCCTTTTTGCTCGACAGACCGTACGGTGGGCCGCCTAATGTATCGGACCCACATTTCGGTGACCTCGTTTTGGTTAGACGGCAACCTTTCCCTTCCTGCTCCGACGGATCGCGCGGTGGGCCGCCTAATGTATCGGACCCACATTTCAGCGATCTTGGACTGGTTAGACGACAACCTTTCCCTTTCTGCTCCGACGGACTGCGCGGTGGGCCGCCTAATGTATCGGACCCACATTTCAGCGACCTTGGACTGGTTAGACGGCAACCTTTCCCTCTCTGCTCCGACAGATCGCGCGGTGGGCCGCCTAATGTATCGGACCCACATTTCAGCGACCGCGGGTTGGTTAGACGGGAACCTTTCCCTTTCTGCTTCTAACAGATCGCGTGGGCGGACCATGCAACCGAACGGGCTCTAAATGATCGTCCCCACATCTCGGCGACTTCGGTATGGTTAGACGATCACCGTTCACTTTCTGGTTTCACCTTTGCGTGCGGTGGAGTTGTTCCCAATGCAGACACCGAGTGGTGGGCCGAACAAAATATCGGGCCCACATTTCCGTGACGTTGCTGACTGAACATTGAGTTTGACCGTGGATACAAACTTTTTGACCCTGGAACGAACAGGCCGCCCCGACCGTGCGACGTGATGGGAAACGAACAGAGCTTGTTGACTGCTCCACTCCTCACACGCAAACGGGTCACGGTCTCCTCGGTTTCGGGAACGAATCGGCATGCACATTGGGACACGAACCCATGACTACTCGCCTCCCGACTACACGCAAACGATTTCCCGAGTACGGAAGTCGATCCGATTCGTCTTCTCCTCCGCCTCCATAAAACGGGCGGACCCCTTTCTTCTCTCGACTCACACATCTCTCCAGCCTCCCGAACACCGCTCAAGGTGTATTCGCTCCCCTCGGCCTTCCCCCTCCTATCCTCGGAACCCTCCCCACCATGGATGGGCACGACAGATCAACCATCCCGTCGGCCGTCGGCCCCTGCTGCTCCCGCTCCTAACCTCGGGACTGCATTGTGGGCGGCGCAGCGAGGAGGCGGCGAGGGCACGTCATTCCCCGGCTGCAGCGGACGCCAAGGTCAAAGGTACGTAGCATATTAGCTATTCCACACACTTTTCTCTCCCGGTTTCGCCCTACCACAATTTCCTTCATTTTGGTTTCTTCCGCGCGCAGCACCGACGGCAAGGCTCCAGGAGATCGAGGCGGCCACCGCAATCGCCTCGGAGAAGATGAACCTCCGCGGCGACACCGTGGCCGCTCGCCTCCGCGACATTCCGGTGCGGGCGGACCAACTCGCCGCAATCGGCATCCACGAAGGCGCCGCTCGGGCCCCGACACCGGCCCACCACTCGGCGAGAACCTCCTTGGGCTTCCTCCGACCACCCACGACGATGAGTTTTACGACTTATACTGGGAATATATTCCCACTGCGACCGCCATCGCCGACGAGGTCGAGCCGGTCGGCATAGTGAACCGGCTTCACGATGAGCCGCAGGAGTAGATGGGACATCCCATTACATTACTAGAGTTTGCAGAAAGCCAATGTAAATCTAGGTCATTACGACCACATTTTGTATCCAATGTCATTGGCCTGCTAATATAGTAATGGGATCCACTATTACATCTATGTAATCGACTTTACGAATTTATATTCAATCTCTGCTTTTAACAACTAGTACTTCTCTTGCATTCGACTACTCGTTGGACCAACGCATGTTATGAGAAAAATAGACTAGGCTGCCGCGACAGTGCCGTGTCGAGCAGTGCTTCCATTCACTCACTGTGGGACCCGCAATCGAGAGAGAAGAGTGTCCCAATCTCAAACTCGCGCGACGAGGCTACCTTGCTAGGGGTACAGGGTACACGTCTTTTTTTTAAGTGTAATGAGGCTACACGTGCTCCCAATCCTAAAACCACTAAGAACCGACGGGTCGTGCTCGGTATATAGAAGTTGGGCCGCGCTCTTGTGAATAGCACATGAAATGCGCACTTCAGAATATGAGTGGGCCGGGGCTCGAGTGCGACCAGGATAACTATGGGCCGCGCTCGTATGAATACCCATAGGCCGTGCTTTTCAATGACAGGTTCACCTGCTGTAGGAGCGGGGAGGCGGGCTCACATGTCGGCCCCCATCAACTCAATGACAGGTGGGGTTGGCAACTGCTGGGGTTAAAGTACCGGAAGCTCAAGGTCACGCCGTCGGGTCCGAGAAGAGGAAAAGAGAAATAAAATGGATAATTTGACTAAATTTGTCTCAAATTTACATTCAAACAACATCCCCGCATCTCCTAAATCTACATTCCTAACCTGAATACCAACAGCAAACACAGGGAAACGATACAAACGTAAAATGCTCCGGCCAGCATGTTTGACTCGCTTTTTCAATTCTACAATCTGGCTCAAGTGCTTGTTCAGTTTTTGTAACTCTCCATTCACGGATGAATCGTGCCCTAGGTTTGAGATCTCCTCCTCCACGCCGGACGAAATGCGAGCCTGGATTGGCTCAATTGGGGGAAGCACTTCAACTTCAAGCCCTCGATCCCGAATGTACGTATCCATCCACTCAAAATGACGGCAGGGATCCAAATCCTGAAATGAGGAACGCAGACAATAATGGGATCCCGACAATAATTCCCAAATCCAATATGCAAATTCTAAGTCACGCCAAATTGAAACAAACCCTACCTTCCCATCATTCCCCCGACATGGCTTGCTCTCGCATTTCACAAATTCCCGACCGATGTTGCCTGTCTGGGAGCGAACGCATCTCAAGCGCTTCGGTGGATCCGGGCGAGGGCATTCAGGGCATGTGGTCAAAGGGACTTCTCCATAACGCGGCCATGCCTTCCGTGGGGCCTTCTGAGAGCCACTAGTGGAGCTTGACATTGCTCGACGCCGCCGCCGCCGCCGCCGAGCACTTTTGCTGGAGAAGAGGAAGAAGAAGGTGCGCGAGCAAGGACGGGCTCCCAGCAAGAACAGGGGAACGGAGGAGGCAACGACAATGTCGGGGGCGGAGGGCTGAAATGTGGGTCCGGATGTGTGGGTCTAGATGCGTATAAGTAGCGCGTCCAACAGAGCAACGTTCGACTGGAGGGTCCCGCGTTCGAACATAATCGACTTTCGTTAACTACTTAACGCCTTAAAAGAGCTGTGTCGGGCCGTGGCTATTTCGCCCGTTCCAACCGTCGCATGTGAGCTATTCCATCCAAAGATGTCGTATTATAGTGAATAGAGGTGAAAGGCGTCGCATGGGAGCTATTGTCAGCAGCACGATCTCAGTGAATTTGAAAAAACACGATCTGATGCCTTCATCCTCGCGGCCTCCAGGAAGGCGCCGCCGCCGACAGCGCCGACGCAAGAACGCCCCGCCGCGGAGAGACTGGTCGGAGCTTCCGCAGGACGTGATCTCGTTCATCCTCGGTAAGCTCCACGTCTCCGAACTCCTGGCGGGAGGCGCGCCGGGGGTGTGCCGCTCATGGCGCCGCGCCGCGCGCGAGGATCCCACGCTGTGGCGCCACGTCGACATGCGCGAGTTCTACCGCCGGGCCTACCGGCGGGAGACCAGACCCATTGCGGTGGCGCGGGTCGCCGTGCGGTTCAGCGCAGGCCAGTGCGACGCCTTCTGGGGCATGTACGACATCGACGACGACTTCCTCCGCTTCCTCTCCCAGCAGTACGTGGCATCATTTCTTTCTGCGCTTATCTAAATTCTTCGTCCATTTGTTCGTTCTTTAGGTATTTGGATCAAACGACGTGACCTTCCATTCAATACATTCAACTCCTCCATATTTAGCTTTGGCACTTGACTTCCCCCAACATATATAGATCGAGCCGGCCGGAGAAGAGAAAACCTCTAACGGGTATCGCATCCCATGCTACAATTTAGTACTGATTATATTGCAACACAAATGATCGAACGGTTGAAAATCCCAAATTCGCCACAGAGTTGGATTTCTTTCCGCGATAGCTAGGGAGTTAAATATTTGCTGATTAAATGTTTTCTGCCATTCTTAATCAAAAGGTACTAAATTTTTAGTATTGAAATTAGGAAACGAGAAGAATGGTGTGCCTTGGATTGGATATACAGCCAATGTTCGGTTATTAACTGATGATAACATCTATATGCGTTTTTTTCTTTCGCCTTTAGATTGTGGCAATAATGTAATACTTATTTGTTTTGACTTTTGAACCACGTATTTGTTGTTCCACATTAAGAAAAATAGCTGTCTTTGCAGAGCACCTTTACTCAAGAGCCTTCGCCTCAGCCGGTGCTATGAGGTATCCAACATAGGATTTGCAGATGCAATAGAGAAGTTCCCTTTGCTAGAGGAGCTTGAGCTTGAGCGATGTCCCTACGTTAACCGTGATTCAGTATTTGAGCTTCTTCCTAAGTTATGCCCTCAACTGAAGCACTTTGGACATACAAAAGAAAGGTATACAACTGCTTGGCGAAAGTGGCTTGATGACGGTACGGACTATGTTGAAGCTTTGGCAATTTCAAGGATGCACGAGCTGCGCTCATTGCAGCTTTATCGTGTTGACCTCACCAACGAAGGACTGGCTGCCATCTTCAGGAACTGTTGCCACCTTGAATACCTTGACATACGCAATTGCCAAAACTTAAACATGGATGACTCCTTGAAAGCGATGTGTTCCCGTATCAAGATAAAAAAGCTACGTGCATATAGATCTGATGAAAATTACGAAGAATTTGAGCCTGCGAGTCCTATCAGTTATTGTTCTATACGTGCTGCGCTGTATGGATTGGACATATAGGTCAGATGGAGACAGTGAGGTTTTGGATAGTATTGAGGTTCCTAGTGATGATTCTAATTCATCGTACTACCTTAGTGGACCAGATGAGATTGATCTTGATGAGCATGACAGGATGACTGAAAAGGCCATGCGACGATACCTATAAATTAAAAAATTGAATAAAAATTACTAGGAATTTTGGATCTGAATGATTTCATGGAAGGGGCCAGATGTCGTTTCTTGACATCTCTGTCAAAAATCCATTCCCACAGATGGATCTTGACAGCTAGGAGTCATAATTTAGGTTATGTTTTTCTAGCCTTATGTTCGGTCTATCTACTTAATCAATAATAGGCCATGCATATGTTGTTCATTGTATCAGCTCGTTTCTATAACCGGTGCAACACTTCAGTTTCTGTAAATATATACTTGTCAAGTGCCAGAGATGCTCCCTTTCTGACGATTGCCCTTATTTCCTACAATGAACTCACCTGGGCCTATGAACTGACCACATATTGCATTCGAGCCACTTCGCGAAATCAGTTGTCAAACTTCCATTAGTCGTGACTGAAGATTTACTTAATTGATTTGATAATATAATGAATAGTTCATTATAATTTTTTCTACTGGGAAACTACTTGTTGATAATTGAGTTGCCTTTTTTAGATAATAGAAGAATGTTTTGGCCAGTACAGTCCCTAGAGGATTTACTAGCCTTTCATTATCATACCGAGTGCTTAGTATCACAAGACATCAGCAAGAATTCAAACACGTAGCAAACATAACTAGATAAACCGGAAAGAACAGAGACTAATCTTTGATTCTATTCTTAAATTTCAATCTGAACTTGGTGCACACATTCATGATTTCATATATGTTCTTTCTTCTTTCCTTATGTAGCAAGGACCGCAAACAGGGCCGTCTCTAGGATAATGGGCCCCGGTGCGAAATAAAAAAATGGGGCCCCGGCTAGTGGGATCTATTTGTTTTTTCTTTTTATACAAATATGATTTATTTGTTCTCTCTCACACACACTTTCCGCCTCCTCCCCGGCTCCAGCGACGTCCTGCTCCCGCCTTCCCGTGCCGTTCGACGCTAAATTCTCCGTAAACTTCCCTGTTGTGGCCCTGGCCGAACCGCCGTCTTCCGGCTCCCGTGCCGCCTCCACCTTGGCCTTCTCTCCCGCCACCCTTATGATTAGTATCCTCCCAACAACCTTACGGCCAATTTATGTGCAGCCTTGTTACAATTTTGTATAAAAGCACAATAGGAACTAAGAAAATACATTAAAAAGAATTCAGATATGTTCTTTTTTCCTTAGTTTGTCCACCTTTGCGCTCTTTCACTAAATAAATCAGCTTTTTTAGGAGATCAAAAAAAAAATCAGCTTTTTAGAGCAACTTTACCCTCTATTAAATACAGTATGAATTACACACTCGGTCTTCCACTAAATCATCTGCTCAAGGATCATGGGAGGCTGGGCCACTTCATGGGCTACAAGAACTGAAAACAATCAGATTGACCCACGGCCTGATAACTGTTACCCTTGAGCCTTCACGTTCTTATCTTCTTCCACATGCTGACCTGTATTCTCTTCGTTCCATGGTCGATGCAAGCAGTCAAGAAGCTCCAGTGGCAGCTGGAGGAAGATGACGACACAACATACGACTGAAGATTAAGGTGTACTAACTCTATGGATGCGCATTGGTTCTTCAACCTTAGAACAACAACTCAATAGAAATTTCATGCAGGGGCTCGCTCCCTGCCATATATGTTTAGCAATCTTGGGGCCCCTGGTTTTTCGGGGCCCTGTGCCGTCGCCCACGTTGTCCTTGCTAAGCGACGGCCCTGCCGCAAACTAATAATATAATAAGTTGTCCTGAAGATTACCAGAACTGTTGAAACATAATATCATTTCTATTTGGTATCCACCCAAGTTGCCCAAAATATAGCCGCAACACCAAATTGACCTGTGTGGTGGAATACCATAGAGAACAACCAACATCAAATGGAATTTCTTGTTTTTTGTAAGTATTAACTAGTATAAGAAAATGAGACACGCAAATTGTTCCATGAGATGCTCAAAACCTCATGTTTCAATGCCTCGGTTTCGCACCTGCTCTTTTTTCCCCCTTCTATATGAATTTTATGCTTATTCACTAAACTAGCTTAGATAATTCACAAATATAATCACAAGGTGTGCCACCAGAGCAAGGATCAAGGAAAAAAATCTAAAATATCATGTTTATTGTTGGAATACGATTAATAATTCATATAATCAAAATCTGATCATTGCCAACAAATATTTATGAACTAAATAGTGCACTTTGTTTAAGCATGCAGCTATGAATTATTTAGTAGATTGAAGATAGTTTCTTGATAAATCATGCCAATCATTTTCCAAAAATAAAACATTTTTTTACCAAAATTCATGTTTATCAGTGACCCTTCAAGTTTTTTATGTGCCGAAAGCTTTTTTCAGCTTTTTCTTAAAAAACACTGCTATACACACGATTGGGGCGTCCGACCCGGCCATACGACCAACACATGCAGATAAAATAGCAATAGAAAGCGAGCAAGAATTAGGAGTCCTAACATCTAGTCGGACATCACAGTGGTATGTGAAGCATTTCCGTTTCCTTAACCTCAGAGTCACAGAAAACGATATCCAGATTGAACTGTTTGTGTATACGCACTAAGTTTTGAACTTCAAATCCATGATGAATCCTGCCGTAAGAAGCAGCGTTGACTTTTGAATCCTTTTCGTATACAGAAAGGTTTTTTTCACCGGTAGAAAAAAATATCTGCGGATACCGATAAACGGGTTTCTCAGATTTATCAGAAATTTATCGGTCTAAATTAAAACAATTATTTTTCCAAATTGTCTAAAAAATTACACACACTGTCTTTAAAGGTTTATAACATAGAAACAATGTAAAGTAATATAGAAATGAGAGAATATCTCACTTTTATGTGGCTAGGCTACTAAAATTTAGATCTCGGGTGAATTTTTTTATCAGACCTCATCGATAAATGGAATTATCGGATTGGACGCGGTTATCGTCTGACCGGTCACGCGATGGAGCGATCGCGCGGCCCCCTTCCTCTTTCCTTTTCTGGACTTCGTCGCTCAGCACTTCCTCCACTTCTCCTCCGAATTCTCGTCGCTCAGCAACGGCGCCCCATCTTCCTCAGCTCCTACGAGATTCAAGCGCAGCACGACAGCCAAGTAGCACCACCAAGTGCATCGTCCGGCTTCGCCGGCCAAGACCGCCTCGCGGATGCCACGCCCTTTCCCCACGAGCCGCGACCAAGAGCACTTTGCAGGTGTCGTCCCCCTTCCTCTACGGCCTAGGAGCACTCGTCGACGCTGCTCCCCCACCCCGTGGCCTAGGAGCACCTCTCCGGTGCCACGACCTTTCCCCGCGGCGAAGAGGACATCGCCGGTGTCGTTCCCCTTCTTCCGCGGCCTAACAGCACCTCATCGGTGCTGCACCCCTTGTCCCTCGCGCGCCGCGCGCAAGCTCGCAATGCTCTCCTCATCCTCGCTGCCGTCCAGGCATCGGCGTGGCGTGAAGCCGCCCTTCCTCCATGAGCCAGGTGCAGCCGGCGCAGCTTGTGGGCACCGTCACTTCCTCCCTAAGATCGAGGCGCAATTCTACGGCTCCCTATTTTCATCCACCGCAATCCACGCACAACTCGGTGGCTCTTCCCTGATCCAGACAAGCTTCATGCCCCCGCCTCCCTTCCTCCGCGACCCGTGCAGCCTTGGTGGCAAGTTCTTGAAAGTGCATCTAGGCCCCTAATTATGGTTTTGAGTGATTGACGTCAATACAATTAAAATGGACTAATATTTCTAATGAGCAAGTGCGCAGTGAACGTCAACTGATGAATATGAGAACAAGGTTTAAAAGAAAAGTTCATGAGAAAAGCCAACTAATCGAATATCTTGGAAAAAAAAAAGAAAATGCTCAAGATAAAGACCAAATAGTTTTTTTTTCTTTTGATCTTGAGTATAGGAACACCGTACTATCAAAAGGGACACACAAGAATAAGTATCGGAGAAACCAAGTGCAAATTCCTTATCAAAATCCAAAAATACCAACTCAGACTCGAGCCCTCGGACAATGTCCCAAGGGCATCGGTTTTTTCCTTCGGATCACGGAACCCTACAAAGACAGAAAAACCACTAAGTACTGATCCATCGGACAATGTCCGGTACAGGAAAATCCGGTACGGTCGGACTATTCCATGAAAAATCCAAAGTCTCAAGATACCATCGAACAATGTCCGATATACGTCGGACAATATCCGGTAGTAGCATACCGGACAAAGTCCTATACCCACCGGATTTTTCTCTCGGACACCAGAGCCCTGCAAGTCCATCCTCCGGAAAATGTCCGAACCCACCGGACAACATCCGGTGTTTCTTGTGTCGTCGGACAAAATCCGATGTCCGTCGGATTTTTCCATCGGACTCCAGTGCCACTCGAAGTCACTACCGGACAATATCCGGACCCCGTCGGACAAAGTCCGACCTAGATCGAGCCAACTGCTCTTTTTGTTGTCCCGGCTATAAAAGGAGACCCCTTTCTCCATTAGCCGGTTGGCAACTCCCCCACTTCGAAATACACTCCCAAACTCACCCAAGCACTCCTTCTCACTCCCTTTGATTCCCCACTCCATTCCTTGGCGGATTTGTGAGAAGATTGAGAAGGATTGAAAGAGCTTCATCTCCATTCCTCAAGCACTTGGTTCATCCTCGACATCGACGCTTGTTGTGTTTGTTACTCTTAGGGATTCATCCCCTAGACGGTTAGGCGTCACCCGACGAGCTCCCAAGCTTGTGGTTGAGACTCGGGTCGTTTGTATTGCCCCTCCCTTCGTGGAGCTTTGTTTTAGTGGATTTTAAGCCGGCCTTTGTGGCGGCTTGAAGAGGTTTAGGGTTGAGAGCAACCCGGTCCTTGGTGGACTCCTCAACGGAGAAGTAGGCTCCTAGGTGGAGCTGAACTTCGGTGAAAAATCGCGTGTCCTCTTGTCTCCTTTTAGTTTCTTGCAATTTGGGTGCTCTAGCTCTAGTTGTTTTTGCTTAAATTCCTAGATTAACTTGTGTAGGAGGCTTGCTTGCTTGTCCCTTTGTTGCCTTGGCTTTCTTGTGTTTCCAGCTGCTTGCTCTTTATTTATCTCCCGTAGATTTGTCCATTTCGACGGCCGATCTGTTTTCCGCATGAGGCCATCGGACATTATCCTATAGGTGTCGGATTTTGTTTCATCGGACAATATCCTACACCTATGGGATATTGTTATCGGACTTTTCCACACTGTGCTACTAATTCGTCGAATTAAGTGTTTTTCAGGATTATCGCCTATTTACCCCCTCTAGGCGACTTTGAGTTCTAAATCGGAAGCAGAAGAAAGGTTGACTCGAAGAGGAACTGCAGCTGTAGACATGGAGAGAGGCGAGAGGCAAAGGAAGGTGGTAAGACCCATGCCACCAGTGGTAACATCTACGATGACGACAGTTCATTGTTTTTTAGCCGACCAACTATGTTGGGTTATTAAATCTTTTGGATATCTAATTCTCTAGATAAACTTATTGCTCTTTTATTTCGAAGAGAATTTGCTACCACGGGTTTATGATAATTCGCTACTGAAGATAAAAGTTAATTTTCTACTAAAATTAAAAGAGAATTTGCTAGTGAATGTCAAATAGAATTTACTAATGAGGATCAAACAACACAAAGTTGCTATCATACAACCATTAGCATTAATAAAAAGTGATAACAAACTCCCAAAAAAGTGATAATAAAAGCATAACCATATCATATTGCAATCCTAACCTCAGCCTATACCCAGAGGTATGTGTAGTAACAAGTCCCATAATAAGAAAGATTGTGGCAAATTCAGTTCACTGTGTGGTAGCAAATTCAGTCCACCCTGTGGTAGCAAATTCAGTTCATTGTGTGGTAGTAGCAGATTCAGTAGAAAATTTTATTGTATATTCATTAGCAAATTCTCTAACAATTTAGGCTATGGCCTTGTAGAAAATTAAAATTTTGTTGTATATTCAATAGTACATTTTCTAAGGAACAATTGGGGGCATAGTCTTGTAGCAAATTTTGTTATAGGTTCTGTAGCAAGTTAAGTGTGTTTCTTTCCATCTGGTCAATAAAGAAATGTATTAACAAAATTGATCTTGAAAAGGAATAATAACTTCGTTTGTTATTGTGTCATGACCTCTAGTAGTATGATCAAAGTTGTAAATAAATGGATCACTAACTTTAAGAAAGGAATGAGGTTGCTATGTTATACAAAGGAAAATTTGCCATACCACCGCCAGAAGAATTTGCTACCAAAAACTGTTAAATGCAAGCAGTCGCGTTGTGGCATGGAGGGACTAATTCGAGGCAGTCTTATACCAAATTTTGTTATATATCTAGTAGCAAATTTTCTAAGGAATAATTCGGGGTATGGTCTTGTAGAAAATTTGGTTATACATTCAATAGCAAAACTTGTTGTATATGTAGTAGAAAATTTTCTAAAGAATAATAGCCAATTTTTTTATATATTTAATATCAAATTTCTTAAGGGATAATTCAGGGCATGGTCTCGGTTGTGAATTTACAATGTTCTTCTGATCCCTTTGAACTGTTCAATTGCAACCAATAATGTCGTCTCATCTCACACTAGTGCGCTGCATGCTACTAGTGCAATAGTTCTTCAAAAATAAAACACTATTTTTCAAGCAACAGCAAGCTTCAAGCAAGGCCAAGGACCGACATCCTACACTTTCGAGATAAGAAGAAAACCGGCAGCCTATCTACCCCGGTTAATACCACCTCCTTGGATCACCGCAGGGGCACGCAGCCACGCACTGAGTCGCTAGGTGCAGGAAAGCGTGCGTTCAGTCGCTTGACGAACCACCACCGTTGGTCGCAAGGTGCAGCAAATCGCCGGTGCATGGAAGAACTCTGCTCCGTTTCGGTTTTGTTTTTGATTGGGGTGACGGAGAAGGGTGCGTGGGCCAGACTCACGGCACGGGGCAGGACAGGCCGCGCATCGTGGAGGAGCGGAGTCGCGCGTAAGCACGACCGGTCGCGAGGTAAGGTTTCCGTATCGGATTTCTCAAAATTTTATCGCCGATACTTCGTTTCAAATTGGACATGCATCCAATCCTTTATGGATCATGCCACCAGAAAGGCGGATCGACTTTCGAATTATATCTATATAATAATAGAGTACTGTTATTGTACAATGGGATGTTATTGTACAATGGAAGAATGCAGCTTTTGCCATCATCTAAGCGTGGAAACCACGTTTTGCTACTCCTAAACTCTGAATCCACTCTTTGCCTTATCATTGACAGCAACATTGATCTAATGATGTGAGATGAAATGACCATTCTATCCCTCTCTAAAAATGTTATGATATAGTGAAAAAGAATTCAACGTGATATTTGTAAATCTAGATACTATAAGATAACAATAAGATGTAAATATCGAATCTGAGGATCTTTGTGTAAGCATATTGTTTTTAGAGAGGGGTAGAGTGGTCATTTTATCTCACATCATTGGATCAATATTGCTGTCAATGGTAAATAGTGGTAAAGTGTAGATTTACAGTTTAGGATGGCAAAACGTGGTTTCCACGCTTGGGTGATGACAAAAGCTGCATTCTGTCATTGTACAATTAGGTTCGTCAACAACACCGGCGGTGATTCAAGAATGCCGTAAGGCTTCACGTCTCGGTGTTCAATGCTCCGCCGCCACTGCCCCCTGTGGAGGCGAGGGATTGGTCGGAGCTGTCGTACATCCTCAGCAAGCTCAATGCCTTCGAGCTGCTGACAGGTGGCGCAGCGGTGGTGTGCCGCTCCTGGCGCTACGCCGCGCGCAAGGATCCCGGCCTATGGCGCCGCGTCGACATGCATGGGTGACTTCTACCTCCCGGCCCGCCGGTGGCAGCCGTCGAACCCCGCCGTTGTTGCGCGGCAAGCTGTGCTGCTCAGCGCCGGGCAGTGTGAAGAGTCCTGCGGCATGTACGTTGTACGAGGTCGACGACAATTTCCTCCTCTTCCTCACCGAGAAGTATGTCACATTAATTTCTCTGCTTCCATTTGTTTATCATGGCGTCTATGACCTTATCGTTTTGTTTATTTCATTTGATATCCTCGAAATTAGTTAAACTGTACTCGCTGTACTTTTTTTCTTAATTAGTCTTTCTGCTTAAATATTACTAAGAAGATGTACCACCTCCGTGGTAAAATATAAGCATTTCTAAGTTTCTTCAAATTCAAATATTCTAAACTTCCAGTATCCATAATGTAGAATTAATTAAGTTCAACATGTATAGATAACATTAATAGAATATTTGTGCGTAGAATTTGTAAAGTTTTAACATGCCAACGCCTGTCCGGGCAACTCGTGGTGGTCACTAGCCACAAGGTGCTTGGTCGTTTGCCCGGGTTCGAGCCGCGGCACCGGGCGATTTTCTCGGTTGGCTATTAAGAGGGAGTGTTTGCAGGGCATCCTTACTCAAGAGCCTTCGCCTTAACATGTGCAACAAGTTACCAATGAAGGATTTGTCAAGGCAATACAGAAGTTCCCACTCCTTGAGGAGCTCGACATAGACCTATATATGTCCATATGTATGTGCGAAGGGGGCGTGATTGAGCTTGTCGCTGAAACTTACCCTAGACTCAAGCATTTTGGACAGACAAAAGATAAATACGATTACTTTCGCGGTCGGACCGATTATTGTGAAGCCTCGGCAATTGCACGAATGAGGAAGCTTTTCCGTGCCGACCTCACCAATGAAGGATTAACAACCATCCTAGACAATTGTCCCCGTCTGGAGTTCCTCGACTTACGCAGCTGCCGCAACATCATCAAGATGGATGACACACTGCGAGCTAAGTGTGCCAGGATAAAGACAAAAGAAGCTGCTACTGTATGACCGTAGTTCTGAGGAAGTTGAGGAGGACTTCCAGCCGGGCAGCCGTATCAGTTTCTGTTCTACATGTTTGATGTTTGGAGGACGGAGCAGCCGGTCAGACAGTGAAGCTGACAGCAGTGATGTTTCCGAAGTTGAGGACTACCCTGATTCTTCTGCCTGCCTTAGTCTAGCCGACCAGATTGATCTTGATGAGCATGACAGGATTATTCAGAAGATCCGTTTGAGAGAGAGAGAGAAAAAAGGATGATTTGAGAACAATATGCTCCCCTAATAGCTCAACGAAAAGGAGTGAAAAATGATGTCCACATGGGTGTTTTCCTTGAGGCATCAAAGCTAGCCATTATTTTCCGCTTCATGGTTAACCTTGATTTCTCTTTGAAGTTCGACAGCCCGGTCACTTTCGGTTGTGCTTTCTACCCCGCTTGCATAATTTCTCTAGCCTTTATAACATTCTAAATATTTTGGGTATAATATTTACTCTGGTGATTTTTTGCATTGTTTTCTTCTGGATTGTCGATTAACTCGTTGGAAGCGTTTTTGTGATACTTTTAGCTTCCTTTTATAGGTCCTTTGGGTGAGAATCCAATTCTGTTTTTCAGGATGGGTTTGGCAGCGGTCATTTGAATCCCCCTGGACACGTTGTCTTGGAGGCTTCTGAACTTGTCTGGATGGTTGCAGATTTTGGTGGTGCCGGTGATCATCTCTTCATGTCTTGGTAATGAACGTCCCCTCGTTAAGAAGCCTTTGGTTGCCGTGTTTTGCGCGCGCTGCCTACGGTTCTTTGACCAGTGTGAAGCTTTTGTGCTTCATTTCGGTGAGCTTTCTTGGTCTTAGCTTCGACTGGAGTGATAGGTGGTTGGTCGGTTGTGTGTTCTTCATGTGTTGTCCTTTGTTGTTCAGGTTATATATGTACCACTCAAGTTTACTTGTGATGATGTTTGCCGTTGTAGCTTTTTTCCTCTTCATGTGTAATACATGCTCAGGCATCTTCGTGAAGAAAAAGAATGTTCTTCTGCCCTCATATTCAATTCAGTTGGGCTACTGAATTTACTCAAGCACAAAGGGGCCAGACACTTAAGTTTACGATAGATAAAGTGATGAACAGTCAGTATAGTTAAGTTTACGATAGATAAAGTGATGAACAGTCAGTATTTAGGCAAGCAGATATACAGCGTGTTGCTCAGCTGGTTGCATAATTGTGTAGCCTTTTGTAACATACTAAAGATTTTGGGTAACATTTATTTTGGTGAATATTTGCATTTCTTTTTTCTGGAGTATTGCATGCTTTCCATTGATCTTTCTACATTTGATATATTTTATAATTTATAAGTGCCAATACGGCATTGAACATAGATAATGTAATATAAATCGTATTAAATACTCCATTCCAAAATTGTTGTGGCTATTGATTTTTTCCTTATGTCTAATCATTTGTCTTATTCAAAATATTAATTCAAATATACCTAAATTTTAATAAAATATTAGGTAAATAAAAATAATTTCAGAATTTATAATACCTAACTTTTAATTTATAATCATGTCTATTCTTTAGTTTTAACCTTTCCAAACATCAATAACGTCTTAAGTCGTCATATGTGTGTGATGCTATCGTCGTACCTACGTGCGTGCATATAGGGCGTGATTGGTTGTTGTCCCAGCTGAAACTGGCTCGCATTTCCCAACCAGGCTGCCGTGGCCCAGGCTCCCTACATGCAAGGCACCGATGATTGGTTGAAGTCTCCGTACAGCCAGGCTCACGAAGGAACCGTGTTTGGTCGTCTGTACCCACAATTTTCGCTCACACAACAACTCATCCGGGCGCTCCGATGCTGCATCAGGCGAGCCAGGGCTGCCAGAAACGGACTCTGTTTTCGTTTCTGCGCAGCCAGGCCGAGCGGGGCCTTTTGCATCCGGCGACCCAAGCTCAAGCGCACATGCGACCAACCAATCAGGCAGCTGTTGTACCCCTCGGGCCAGGCTGAGCCAAATACACCCAACCAATCAGGCCCATAATGTATTCCATGTGTCCCATACTACTTAACGGTCTACCCAGTTTCATCACAACCAATGCATCCTGCTGCCTCTCTCAAAAAAAAAAAAAAAAATGCATCCTGCTGCCGTCCTTCTCCCTCCCTCTCTTCTTTATTCAGCTGCAGCAGCCATGTGCTCTCATCTCATGTGCGCAAGCCTCACAGCACAAAGTGCAGTACTTCGCTCAGAGGCTTTTCCTACTTTCTTTATTCGGGTGTGTTGGTTTGGAGTGCTCTAAACTTTATAGCTATCACATCAAAAAGAATCTTATTATTTAGAAGTACTAAATAAAATTTAATTACAAAATAAATTACATGTCTCTAGACTAATTTACGAGACGAATCTAATGAGGTTATTTAAATCATGATTAGAAGACGGTTATTGTAGCATCACTTTAGCAAAACATAAATTAATTAAGCTCATTAGATTCATCTCGAAAATTAGCACCAATCTGCCAAAAGGATTTTATCATGAAATTGTTCGAAGTATACATAAATAATAAGATTCTCTTTGATGTGACGATGCTTAAATTTTAGATGGCGAGAAACGAACAGGGCCGAGGCTGGACAGACAGACAACAAAGCAGAAGCGAGACATGCAAGACAGTGGATTGCACAGAGCCATTGGAAACCGAGAACGTCAAATAAATTGGGAATTTGAGATGAAGGTAGGACATCAAATAATTAGGGATGTATTTATTTCATGATCAACGTCATTAGGAGATGAGGAGACTTGAGCTATCCTTCGATACCACTTTGTTTTGCTTGATGATTCGTGACTTGGCCATCAAAACCGACAACCAACATATGGAGGTGGAGTACATCATGGCCATGGACCGTTGTTGGGCTGTGGAGCCCCCGTGGCCCGCAAACCAACTCGGCTCGGCTTGAACTTGAAAACAAAACGAGCAGAAACATCACCGAGCTGGCTTGAAATTGACGTACTGATATATATGCATGTATCCGTATCGATATGCATGTAAATCCCGTTTGAAGTTTTAAGTCTATGTGAGTATTATTGGACAGCGCAGAGACCCTGAACCCTAGCCGCCAGCGATCGATGCCCTCCGGCTCCGCGTCCCCTCTACCGTTAGCGCCGGGAATAATCCGCCGCGGGCGCAAAAAACAGAGAGCCAGGCCGCTATCGCTAAAGGCATTCCACGCCTTGCCGCCGGCGAGGGACTGGGCTGACTTGCCCCTGGACGCATTGCTGTTCGTCCTGAACAAGATCGATCATGCCGAGCTCCTGTTGGGCGGTGTCGCTCGGGTGTGCCGCTCCTGGCGCCAGGCCGTCACCGATGAGCCCGTGCTGTGGCAGCAGATCGACATGCGCGGGTACTCGAGACTGTCATTCCGGAGGGACGTCGATCTCCACCAGCTGGCTCGGATCGCCGTCCGGCGCAGCGCCCGGCATTGTCAGGCGTTCTGGAGCGAGTGCGCTGGGGACGATGACTTCCTAATCTACCTTGCACAAGAGTGAGATCTCTCTCCTAGGAAGTCTGATACTTTGTTTATTATTCGTGGTTGATCTGATTTCGAACTTAACTTAATTTAGGAAAATTTAGCACTGTCACATCAAAGAGAATCTTATTATTTATGAATATTTCTATCAATTTAATGACAAAACCCTATTGACAGATTGGTGCTAATTTTCGAGATGAATCTAATGAGCTCAATTAATTTAGGTTTTGCTAAAGTGATGCTACAGTAACCGTATTCTAATCATGACTTAATTAACCTCATTAGATTCGTCTCGTAAATTAGTTTAGAGGCCTGTAATTTATTTTATAATTACACTTTATTTAATACTCTTAAATAATAAGATTCTTTTTGATGTGATAGCTCTAAAGTTTAGACCCTAGGAAACGAACACACCCTTAGACAAGCATATGCCAGAGACTTTTTTTTTGTTTAAAACGAAAAATAACTGAAATTCACCATTTAAGGAGAAAACGTGTAGTGTACGTGGAATAGAAAAGGGAAGTGATTTCAAATTAATTGAACCTCATATATACTAAGAATCATTTCTTTTTCAATTACATGGCCACTTTGAGTTGAAATTCTCACAGGCATGTAATTATCTGTTATTAATTATTATGTTCTACTAACATACTCGGTGATCCTAGAGTTAAAGCATATGTACATAAAAAATACCGAAGGTGAACACCTCATGGTTAAACCTTTTCTCAACTCATTCTATAAGAATACTTCTTTGTTTTTGAAACAAAAGAGATTTAAAATTTCCATCCGGCAAAAATACGAAACGTTATAGAATATACGGTGCCTGAATTTGATAATATATGAATTGATGGATCTCACTTTAGTTGTTTCCTACTTGTTACTGCAGGGCGCCGTTTCTAGAGAGCCTTCGGCTTATCTCGTGCTATGATATCTCAAAACCAGGATTTTTGGCGTCAATAAAGAAGTTCCCGCTGCTTCAGGAGCTCGAAATATCGCTATGTTCGGGTTTGAGTGACCCGGAGGTGTTTGAGGCCATAGCTAAGTCATGCCCAAAGCTGAAGCATTTCTTGCATATTGAACGAAAGAGTTTCTATGGAAGTGATCAGCATTGGGACGTGAAAGCTGTGGCGATTTCTGGCATGCATGGTCTACGCTCCCTTGAACTTCATTGCGACGACGGACTCACCAACAAAGGACTGACGGACATCATTGACAGCTGTCCCCATCTGGAGCTGCTCATCCTTCGCGATTGCCCTTGTGTGATAGTGGACGACATCCTGCTGGCCAAGTGCGCTAGGATCAGTACTGTGTCGCTAAGAGGGGACCAGTACGATGAATATCGGATCATTGCAACACCATTTAGCAGTTTTTGTCTTAGCTGTGCCATCAGGTTCTACTCCGACTACGACTACTTGGGTAACGGCTTCTTTTCCGAGGACGAGGATGATTATTATTACTATTCCCGCTACTTCAATGGAGGATTGTATGTGCCCGATCTTGATGATGACGAACATAGCAGGATGCTTGCTAAGAGCGCACGTAGGTACCTGAAAATATCCACTCAAGGATGATCACCATATGTTGCAATAAAGGCGTCCAACCGATGCCTTCTCGTGCTCAAATTTCACCGGCATGAGTGGCCCTATGCTATGTTGCTTCAAAGATATAGTGAATTTCGTTAACATTCCCATGTTCTTCTAGAAGGTTGCACCCTCTCTGCTATAATCATCATTCAGACCACGGACTGAAAATACTACCACCATTCCAAAATGTAAGCATCTGTGACTTTTCAGAATCTTGTTTGACTGTTCTTCTCATTTAAAAATAATAATAAAAATATTGATTATCTTTTTATGTTTTGATTTATTGTTAGGAATATTTTTAATGTAATGTATTTATTTTTATATTATTATAAAAAAGTTAAATAAGACAAGCGGTCAAACACAACTATGAAAAGTCAACAAATGCTTATATTTTGGAATGGAGGGAGTACATGTTAGTCGAGCATGTATGCTTGCATCCCCTCAGCACTTTATATTTCTTTGGTCTGTCAGAAGGACAAGGACAATGCAATGTCACTCAATTTGGAAAGAAAATATATAAGTATAAAGCATCATGCTTCTGTCAGATGTCTCTGTTGATGTACAATTGTTGGTCAGCTTTGACCATTTTTTATGGATTGCAAAACTTATGAGATGGCATGAATGGAAATGAGATTTGAAGAATTTTTTTGAGAAAATCTCTTGTATGCCCCTTGGAAAAACGGGGCATTGCTGTTCGTCCTGAACAAGATCGATCATGCCGAGCTCCTGTTGGGCGGTGTCGCTCGGGTGTGCCGCTCCTGGCGCCAGGCCGTCACCGATGAGCCCGTGCTGTGGCAGCAGATCGACATGCGCGGGTACTCGATCTCCACCAGCTGGCTCGGATCGGCGTCCGGCGCAGCGCCGGGCATTGTCAGGCGTTCTGGGGCGACTGCGCTGGGGACGATGACTTCCTAATCTACCTTGCACAAGAGTGAGATCTCTCTCCTAGGAATTCTTATACTTTGTTTATTATTCGTGGTTGATCTGATTTCGAACTTAACTTAATTTAGTACGTATCCTACATTCTCGACTATCCAATGGATATCTATACTCAATCTAAAAAATTTGGTGAGGTCGTCTACGCCCTCGAAACCGGTCGCTTTCCGTCCGCAGCCTCGTTCCCTTCCGTCTCCCTCTTTTCCGTATCCAAACCCGTGTATAGGCAGATCCGTGGTGGCCTGGTCCACGGCGTCGAGTTGCTGTTAATTAGCACTAATCCTGACTTAGCACATGTGTTAGATTAGTTCAGCTGATTAGCGTGTGTGTGCCTACGTCGCGTCGTGTTCAAGATTGGTGCAGGTGAGCTGTATGGTGCTGGATTGGACTCATTTGGCGTTTGCATTGACAGAAACGGAGTTCGTTGGGCATGGCTCGTGGACAGATCAGAGGATGGCAGTTCGTGCGTTCAAGTATGCAGCTCGCGTACAAGACGAGGCCGGGTCGCAAGGAGCTCATGCGTACGTGTGTGTGTGAAAGCTGCAGAGTAGTTGCCTGACGTTGTGCGTTTGTTGGTCTATAAAACACCATGTAATCCATTGTTTTGGTTTGAGCCAAGCCATTGCAATACAGAGAAAAGAGGCCTCGGCGTTCGTCACCTAGCGGGCATCCGTTGCCGCGTGCGTTTGTCGCCCGACAAATTCGATTGTCTCTCGTTATCTTGTGTTCTTGCGTCGGCGGATCCGTAGAGTTGGCCCTGCCATATCCGTGGACACGCCCCAAAGATTCATGGAGACGCCTCTTTTTCTAATATCTCTGAAGATTCAAATTTTTATATTGTGATTTATATTTTCTTTTTTTCTTTGGATTCATCACAGCGCTAGACTGAATTCCCTTCTATCGTTTTTTTCTTTGGAGTGGTAGCGTGTTGATCAGCTTGGGCATCGTTCTTTGCTGAAACGACATGATCAAAAGCATTATAAATCGCTCAAAAGCTGCATCGGCACTAATAAAATATTTCCTCTATTTCTTATTTGTCCAACATTTCTCAGACCTGCTGTTTGCGCTACTTTTTTTCACACACACCTGGCTCTATGTGATTATATGAAGCGTTTTATATTCTCATCATGCCTTTTCAGATATATAAGTATTCCGATTTTCTGCTCTTAATCCTATAATTGTTTAATGCTAATGCTTATTATCTTTCCCACTTTTAATAGAAGAATTGCATCATTGCTCATGTTAGTATGCTGAAGTGTCTTTTTGTGTTAATAATCTCTTTATTATATAGAAAAGGTGTAGTGACATTTTTTTCAGTTTGTGTCAGCTATTTTACACCAACAAGATAGTGTCATATGCAATATTTGTATACTTACACTTTGTTACTAATAATCTGCTCGTTTTACATTTTTTTGTTTTATTTTTTTTAGATTCATGGCCGCCATCCATGGGGTGTCGTTTGATCCGGTGCATTCAGCTTGTCATAGCTAGAGTTATGTTTGATGAAATGCCCACACAAACATGCACATGCATGCCTAGGATTCCTGATGAGTGCTGATCTGTTACAGGTTATGGTTGAGGTGGGATATGTGCGGTACAAATCATAAGCTGCAGCTGTGAAGGTACCCCTATGATTTTTCTCTCCTTATCTATCTTTACTTATATGTATGTGGTTGCACCCGTTTGAGCAATTCGTGCTTGCATAGGTCAAATGGTTACCAGTTTTGATTCAGACTATTTTTCTTTAGGTGCTGCATTTTGCAGTTTTCATGATGTCTTCTGACCAAAGTATTGTACGGCCTTATGCGGAATGAGGATTATCTTGAGATAACAATGATTATCCATATTTTTCTTTTATACGTTTCCGGTTGAATTATGACTATGGTTATTTGAATCTTTGAGGAGCTCCTTTTTTGTCCTATATACTTTCATTGTTCTACATCTGAGCGCCTTTAAAATTAATGTGTTCGTTGTTCCTCTCTATCATTATTCTATATTGCAAAACCTCGGACAAGCATGACGAATAGAATGATATACTTCTCTGTTCAAAGTCATGTTCAGAGTCATGTCTTTTCCTTGCAATTTGTTTCTATTTTTTCAGTGATGCTCAGAGACTTGGCATACGATGATGCCTTCAAACATTTTGTAGATAGCAAGCAGATGATCATGACTGTTTCACTTTATAGGAGGCTTTTGTTGTTATCAGTTTTGCTGTCTTTTATATGTCTACCTCTACTGTTCAGCATTGCAGTGCCTCACAAAGATGTGTCTCCATGGTCAACGCTCAGAACTGAACAACATGATTTCCGATAAGAAACTTAAAATCCTACCTGTATCTACTCCTGCAAACGCATTGACAGGTTGTTTATGTTCATATAACTTAAATTTTGTTATTCTGTTAGGCTATATATTGGTAACTATAAAATTAACCATTATTTCTCTGCATCTGCATATTAATAGTTTGTGTTGCCTTTTCTCCAAAGAACACTAATGGATTAATATCAATAGTTTTATTACTAGCTCAGGACATCTTCATTTCTCCCTTTAAGCCTAATGTGTAATGTGTTTGAATTGATTAGGTATTTGGCAATGCATGGGCAAGAGAATGGGAACAAAAAATGTTATACCCGATTGTGGTGCATGTGGGCATTAAGTTACTCAAAATTTCGCTATTTGAATATAATGTTTATTTAGGAAAATTATCCTTTTTTTTTAGTTCTAGAGTAGTTCAGTTCAAATATATGATCTAGGGTAGTTCAGTTTAAACACATGACCAACGGTTTGAAATTGAAAGATGGATGTCCAGTAAAATAAAAAGGGAATAAGATGAAGCATTCTGTAAATGAAAGGATGAAAAATGGACAAATTGTATTGTGCGTGATGGTAAATTGCATAATTATCTTTCGTAATCAGTGCAAAATATAAATGCCATTCATCATTTACGGCAAAGATACAATTTATAAAGTTAGTACTCAGTTTATGTTACTTAATTAGGCCAATATATAAATATTGCACTGATTGGTGAAACACTGACTTTATGAGCTACAATACTTGGAAGTTTTTGCATAATTATTTTGTGATGTGATTAAATGAGGTAGAGGATCGTGTTTCAGATTCCAAAACACCAAAATATTCCCTGGTATAGGTGTGTGTTCTAATATCCTGTTTTGATTATTAAAAATTTCACTGACCCAAGCGCACACCTAAAAATTAGTGAAAAGGTCAAATAATTACAAGGTGATGCTATCCAACACTCTAGCTATCTATTGGCAAGTAGTAATAGGAGCAACTCTAATTTATCTTGTATGACAAACCATAATTATAGGATCAGTGCTTCTCTAGGTGGTCTATTGGATAATGAGATTTCCTTTTTTTTTGTTGATATAGCTTTTCTAACAAAAAAATGTAATTGAAGGAGCCACCTATAAATCGCATTTTGAAATTCCCTAAGCTTGTTGTTTCACGCTCCAGGAAACAAATGCTAAGATGGATTTTGGCAAAGCTTCATGAGTTATATCATCCATGAATGTCCTTTGGTCGTGCCATGCTTATAGCTGTCACTGAACTCATAGATTTTCTGTATAGTGTTAGCTGCTCCAATATATAGTGAGTATTGAATAGTCCCCCATAAGAAGGTTAGGAGGCTATTTTCGTTGGTTTTCTCAATAAACTGCTCGGAAGCTATAGCAACACAGGAGGGAAAGCAAGCTGGTACTATTTGGCATCGGAGATCAAACTATATCTCGATGCATTGGATAGGCAACCAGACATAATAATAGTAGGTAGGCATCCTTTCCATATACCCTGTTTAAATGTATTTGAGTTTGGTGGATTGGGTTTGAAATATCATGATATCACACGTATAACAAGATGAATTAATTTGTGATGATATTTGTATGAATAATATATGTTGTAGTTCATTATTATATGATTTTTTAAAAGAATGTCTAATAATGTGTTGAAACTATTGTTTTAGAAAATATTTTGTGTATTTATACTTGTTTGAATAATATGTATTATAAAATTATTCAATACATATACTATTTTTTAAAGCCCGTGGCAACGTACGGGCATAGTGCTAGTTAATAGAGAAGCTAGCTGAGTTACTTGTTCATTGTTTGACTTAGACAAGCATACGCCAGCGATTTTTT